>JAJSOF020000038.1:23559504-23595903 GCA_025594305.2 Periplaneta americana
TTTAACGCTTCCCCGTCCACTGCGCTCCCCGACCGCTCACATTCTGTCATAATTAAATTTTCCCATTAAACTTTTGGGAGACCCCATTCTGATTTTTTCTGGAATTATTAAGAATACTTAATTAGGCATTTTTTTGGGTTTTTTAAATAGGGCTATTTACATTGATGTATATGTTTTAAAATTGAATTATAAAAAATATTTTAAATAAATATATTAAAATTAGTTAGTAAATATTTAATAAAAGACAGTATTTAAGTTTTTAAAATTTCATTTTTTTCAAAAAAATTTTAACATCAATATCGCAGAAATATGACCTTTAAATGTTGCACGACATTTTTAAGAATTTTAACATGTAATTTTTTAAAAAAACATGGGGACTTAGGAAAATCAAAATACACTTGTTGGTTTATGAGACCCATAGAGTTTGAAAAAATATAAACGCAATCAAAATATAACAAAATTTTAAATTTTTTGGTTTTGACGTGGAATGACTCAGATAGGGAAAAACTTTCAGTTCGAACTGCTTGTGCAAGAAATGCATCGTGTAACATCCCCGCGCCCCGAAGGGGATTTTTGAAAATATTCGTTCCGAGTGCGGCCACTTTTTTTGACAACGTACATATGTACTGTTTTTGGGAGAGTAATGTATATTATTATTTTTTACTTCATTTTTAAAAACGCTCTGAATGATAGAAAACAGTAAGAAGGGTTTTCAATATATTATCAGAAGATTATTATCATCCAAGACGAAATTGTTAAACTGAAAGTAAATGTCCGTAGGTATAGGCCGGGTTTTGGGATGCTTTCCAATTCCTCCGGCAACAAGGAGATGCCTCATTTACTTTTAACTTTGCTCTATAACTCTATTAAAAGTTCAAGATAACAGAGAGGTTTGAATTGAACAGGTTTAAATCAGCTGTTGTTATGGGATGACATAAATATGTTAGAGAAAATCCACAAATCATTAGGGGGAAAAAAGGGGGTTTTTTTTGGGAAAATAAAAGATACAGTGGGTCACAGTGAAAAAGGTAAACCGACACTCATAGGTAAAACAGTTGCTTATAAGAAAAAATTACCCAAAAAACAACAATTTGTCATTTATTTGTTCAGGTAGCTTTTTTTATCTGACAAAATAACAAAATAAAAAATAATAGTAAACAGAAATACGCTAGATAATAAATAAACATTATAAAAGAAGCTACAGGAAAAAGATACAGTGCCAATACGAATTTCAAACAACCCAAAATTTTATGCTTTCAGTACCTTTGGGAATCTCCCATTTGCTATTACATCTTTTTGACGGCCGGGTTTATTCCACTAGCTTTTTTGTGTATTGGGACTTATTTTCCCCTTCTTCTGCAAAGTTCTTCAGATCTGCTTTGTTCGGATGGGGCGTTTTTAATTTCTGTCAGTTTTGGGCCCCGAGATTTTTAACCATTTTTATCTGGTGACTGAGGTGGAGTTTTAGCACACTGGCAGTTAAAGCACCATTCTGTTAATGTAAAGACGAGTACTTTGGGGATTGTCATGGTAAAATATGAAATTGTCTTGAATATTTAATTTTTTGCACTAGCTTTCATGTTGTCTTTAAGAATTTGTACGTAATCCCGTTTCTTCATTATTCCTTCTATGAAATGATTTTGCCATGCATCCCATACCATCACACTACCACTACCCCCTTTAACAGTTGGGCAAGATTTCTCTTCAGCAGCTCTTCTCGGTTTCTCCACACATAATGAGATCCATCTGACCCAAACACATTTTATTTACTCTCATGGAAAAAATACTCTATTTCAGAAGTCAGCATCCTTCTCTGAAATAATTTTCTGCAACTCCAGTCTAATTGCTTTTTTTTTCGCACTATTATAGGACTTCTTTCTGGCCACTCTTCATGTAGGTTGTGTTTCATAAGTACTCGCCTCACTGTTTCAGCACAAACTTTCTTATGAATATGTTGTTTATTTCTGCAACCAGATTTCTTGGACTTAATCTGCCATCGTTGGATATTCGTCTGATGATCCATCTTTCATCCCTCGCGTAAGTATTTTTTAATTCTTCTTTACTTCACTATGCAATCTGTTTTATCCTACATACCTTTCAATAATATGCTGAACTGTTGAGTGACGTGTTGATGATTTATGCTACCGTCGCGAGGGGGGACTTGTGCATTCCGAAAACGTATGAAGTTCTTTAAGACCGTGACAAGGTTTTAAAGTCTACTCATAGTTTAGTAGTCTTTAAAACCTTGTGACGGTTTAAAGACTCTTCCTCACGTTTTTTAATGAAATGCCTCGAATGGCACAAAGTCACCCCGCCGACGGTATTTGTCTGATGGATTTGCGTTTCTTGTATTGTCATATGACGATCCATTGCAGAATAACGAAATAATGACTTCTTGTTGTTAGCTGTGATGGAAGACTAACTGTGTACTTGTTTGTCCCACATGTAGCAGTGTTACTGAGCAATAACATGGACAAAACTATAGGGTGTATCATTTTGACTGTGAAGAGGGTAGAAACTATACAACAAGATTCCTTATACTACACCCCATAGTATTTCCTACGCAATATTGTTTGCATGTATAACAAACACAAGGTATGATCGTTAATGCCTACAGAACACAAATTTGCGTATTGGGTGACATATTGTAATATAATGTTGGTATGTTCTTACATGCTTATGTGTACAATTTTCACTGTGGGTTTTGGGAAATAAATCTCGAAAAGACAAAGTATATGATTATCATGCAGTTTCAGAGCTTCAGTCCGTGTGTGTGATTAGTTGTGGTCAGTTGAAATGCTTAAAGCGATCGAGCACCCGCCGACTGTGAGATGCGGTCTGTTATCCGTTTCTTGAATGCAAAAAACATCAAACCAGCTGATATTCATTGTCAACTTTGAGAGGTGTGATGATGATGCCATTAGTGATGGAATGATCAGGAGATGGGTTAGAAATTCAACGAGGGCCGCGTCTCTGTGCATGACGAGCAGCGTACCGGTCGGCCATCTTTGATCAATGACGATTTGGGGCGTGCTGTCGATGAAAAAATTCATGAGGAAAGGGAAAAAATTGATCATCCCCTACAGCCCGGGTTTGGCCCGAGTGACTCATCTCTTCCTGCACCTCAAAGTTCCTCGGTAGTCAAATTTTTATGGCGACGACACCCAAAATCTCATCTCAAAATTTGGCTGGGAACAAATTGATCATTCCCCTACAGCCCGGGTTTGGGATCCTAGTGATTTTCATCTCTTCCTGCACCTCAAGAAGTTCCTGGGGTGGTCAAGTTTGATGGCGACGATGAAGGAAAACAGCAGGGGGAGTGGCCCATCGCAGGGGGGGAAATTTTTACAATGAGGATAGAAAGATTTTTAGACTGATAAATGCCTAATAATGGTGGAGTTTTGTTGAAAAGAATGAGGGGGGGGAATACGTTTCTGGTTTGTAAATATCTTCCTTTTTTTATTACTACCCCCTTTTTGGAACCACTTTAAAACACCCTGTTATATTGATGGAGTAGTTTCTCCTGGTACATTAATGAGTGGTCAAAGGAAAAGATACAGACCCCATGAGTTCTGGTGTTGTGTGAAGCGCAGTTGTTATTTGTTTGAATGTCAATATTCTTTGGATCTCGCAGCAAGAGGAGGTGCACCAGGAGACAAAATCCCGTCAAAATATCTACACGGGAAATTGTTTTTTTCGGAATAGGGAAATGATTTTTTTGTTGGGGAATGGTAAAATTCTGTAAAGTGAAATGGAACTGAAGGTAGAAATACGACGTGGTATTAAAACACTATGCCAGTAAAAAATAGGGAACATTTGAATTTTTCTTTTGCAAGAGATGCAGATTGTAAAGTGGTTTTTCGCAGTTTTTCACGTTTTGGGTTTTAATGATACTGAAAATTTGGGAAAAGATTTCGAATAATCCGGGGGTATATTTTTGTCATTGTAATAGTAGTTATTTCAATAAATAGATGTAAATTATCGTTTGTATAAAATGTAGAAACTTTTGTATGTCTATTATCAGATTATTAAGTTTGAAATGAGAGGCAATGAAGAGGAAAATTTTGTTAAAACCATTAAAATTAATTTTAAATGTTGACATGATTGCTCCATTATTTACTTTCACGGGGGCTACTGTCCCCGCCTTTTTATGCAGTGAGCTCCAGCATTTGAATCCTCCGTACAAGACTAAATTTCGAAAAATTTCAGCGTGAAAAAAATGCGAAGTTATCACAGTTAAAAAAATTTTAATTTAAGCATATGAAGGATGTCAAAGGCGTTTTGGGGCCCTTGTCGTGCGCGGCATCAAGCGCTTTTAAAGGAAGGGGGGGATTATGTATAGAATAAGCCCCCCGTTGGATTAAAAACAGTGGGGGAAAACTTCAAACGCAACGTAAAATTTTTAGCGTTATTTTTATGGCTTTTCTGTTTGATATTATCTACATTGTTATTATAAAAAAAAGTACTAACACCAATTCTTAATATTGCAGTTGTGTTTTAAGCGTTAATAAATAAAGAGTTAAGAAGGAATTTTCACATTAATTGCCATAGTAGTTTAACTATATGTACAAATGAATGAAACACTTTATTCATAAAAAATGATATCCAAAGAAAAGGATTGAGAGGAATGATAAGGGAATTGATATTGATGGTATCTTAGTTTTAAAAAGAACCAATAAACTAATAAAACAATTTTTTGTACAAAGAAAAGTTACCTAGGAATATATTTTTTAAAACTGAAAAAATTTCCAAAACCTTATCGCATTATGCTTTAAGGTGATACGGGTGAAAAACCTATCACAGAATATTAAATTTTTACTTGAAATTCGAGGCTATAGAGCTGACTTTTTTACAAAACAGGGGCACATATTTTTTATTTATGATGTAAAGTTGTTTCTTTGTTAATTCATTTAAAACATTTTCCATGCGAATTTTTAAAAATTTTTTAATATCCTGTCTTCAGTAACACGTATTTACAATATATTAGTTTTTAGAAAACATTGTTTCATACCTGAAGGGGGCTACTAAAAAATATCGAAAATTTCATTTCCTGAAAAAGAAAGTTGAGAATATGTTCCTTTGAATAAAAGTGAAAATTTGAAAATGAGCATTAAAATTAAATCTTACTTTCCTTATAATGCACTTTTATTTTCAAATAAATCTAAAATGAACATGGATACATTTTTTTAAAAGCTCTTCCCTTTATCCATTGAATCAATGCTGGCATCCCTGTATATAGCCGCCCAAGCAGCATATACCACCCTTTCGTCTCCCCTTTTTCCTGTTCACTATAAAGCCCGGGCCCTCTGAGCCCCAGGCGCTTGACTAGGGGGCATCTTTGACATGATGAATACGATTATGACTTAAAATGTTGTGTGTTCATGAAAGAAATCTGAATATTGCATAGAAATTTGATGAAACCCGTTGAATTAATAGAATTAAGACAAAAAGGGAAAGGTTTGTAGGTTTTCACATGAAATAGCAATACTTTTTTTGGCATTTTTTCAAAGTCCAAAATTTTATTTTGTTTATCAACATCATAGGTACTGGTAATATTGTTTTGGGAACGGCCCCTTTGATATCACTACTGTTTGGCAACTACAATGTTTGCTTTTTTGAAAGCGTGTCCTTCTTACATTTTGGGGGCATTCAGGTCAAGTTTGTGGCTAACTAAAAAGAGCCCCACATTCAGGCCAAAAAGAGCCAGTGGCAATATGTTAAACTTTTTACCCAGGGGCGAAATTGAAACGAGTTGGGTCCACTTTTTGGGACAAACGCACGTCTGGGTGAAACGAGTAAGCCATGTTAAATCCTGGTTAAGAAAGTTAATGTCCACACCTGTGGAGTAACGGTCAGCGGGTTGGGGCCCAAAAACCAGGGGGCCCCGGTTCAACCCCGGGGGGGGGCAAGTTACCTGGTTGAGGTTTTTTCCCGGGGGTTTCAATCCAATAGAGAAATGTGCACCCCGGTGCGGGCCCCCATCATTTCACCGGCATTCCCATTATCCCTTCAGACGCTAAATAACCTGATGTTGATACGGCTCGTAAAATAACCAAAAATCGTTAATGGTTTTTTTTTCCCAGTTTTTCCTCAACAATTGAAGAAAAATTTGTTTTATTTTTTGGGAGTGAACCTATTTTTTTTGAAACATTATTAATGGAATGATCAAATTACCTATTACAGACTTGGGGAATTCCACGAAATCGTAAGGTTTACTATGCACGCAGATAGATTATGAGAAGGGGGCAACGGATGGAGGGCCCTTTCGATGTAAAACTGAGCAGTTCAATAAAAGTTATCCTGCTTTCAAGAAATAAATGAATGATCATTGAAGTGGGAAATTCAAAACAGTAAGCACAATTTTTTTATAGTGAGATATTTAACTTTAAAGTTTAATGAAGAAAATCAATATTCTTGAATATGTGCATTGAGGAAGAGTAGATTTTTTGAGGCCCGAAAGGAACCCCTTTCCCGATGGTCAAAAAACCGTTTTATATTGGAAAATGTACGTTAAATCATATGATGTAGAATATTTCAAGAAGGGAAATTATATTTTTTTAGTACACCAATTCAGACGTCTTGTGGGGCCCTGATAGACATCATTTATAATAGAAGGGAATAGTAAAATTTTTTAAAATAATGTTTCCAACTTACATTTACTTTTTCTGAAATTAGGGAATTTATTTTGATAAGGTTTGGATACAACATATATTAAGGGTTTTGGAGTTGTAGTTTAGAGATTCAACAGGATGATGCTTTGGACACGATTTTAAAATTAGAATCAATGAACAGAATATCTTCCAATAGCGCTCAGAAGGCAATGATTTTACAGCGCAACAGCGGAACTGCTGTGCTATCCAAGCATCAGTTACCCCATTATTTTGCCATAATATTCTGTTTAATTAAACATCCAATCACGTTTTCCAAAGGTCAAGACTGGCATAAGGGTATTCCAGGGAATTTTTTGGGAACAGCAACACTTATTGTAGTATTTTATTGAATTTTGTCTATGAAAAAATGTTAAGTTTTATTTTCCCAAACCCACAGTAATGAAAAAACAAGTGCTAACATAGGTATACTTAGTACCCGTTATCTTTTTGGATCGGTCCAACTTTAACATGAACTGTTTATATACAAAACCGGGGGTCGCTCCCCTCTTCTATACTACTACATCGGCAATCTGATTGCTGCGCGTATGGCACCAACGAAGTTACCTATTACTATGCTTAGATTCCCTCCAAAAAGACTCTTTGGCAAAAGTTATATAGTAGGTGGAACCCGGGGATGCAGCAAAAAAGAGACAGACAAACATGTTTTTCCCAGCAGAGACATCCAACCTGAAATAAAAGGGGCAACTACTGACTTTATAATATAACCCAAAGCCCGAAGGGCCCATACCTGGTGAAAACTTTTTTTCTGCATGTATAGGTACAAAGGCTGAGGAGTTGGGGCCATTTGGAATATGTCCTTTCATTTTCAGAAATTTAAAGGTTTATTGTTAATTTTTTAAAGGATATTGGATTGCCCATCAGGAACATAGATCCCCGGGATTTCTTATCGTACTTTTTTGAGTTTGATGGTACTGTTTTTTGAGTTACGTTCAATCAATTTCTATCCCTTTTTTTGTATTGATTTTTTCAATGCACTGTTTTCTGTAATTTTTATATCTATTTGGGGACAACTTACATGTAATGAAATTATTAGGGTCCAAACCCCCAATTAAGCTTCAGCCTTCATACTTGAACTTTTTGTTTTCGGATTTTCCCTTCACAAATACAAATGTTCGTAAAAAAAAAAGGGACTTTCTTTTAAAAGGTTTAAAGCACCACTAAAACCCTGCCGCTTAAACAAAACTATAGTGAGGGAGAAGATGCGGGTTTTTTGTTGTATCAGACGGGGCGTATCCCCTGTGAGTCAGGTAAGTATGAATAGGCAACTGTATTCCAGCTTTGATGTAGCTAAATATTGACCCATTACACATCGACAAATGAAATCGTTTATTCATTTTCAAAGCAAGTAAAAGATTTGAGGAGTATTGATATAATAAAATGTCATCTATTTCATCCAAATTTATTCATTTGCATTTTCAGAAGAAATTTGACTGTAGGGAACACAGATCACCCGGTTTTTCAACAGCGAACGCTCTGAATTTTTTGCGATTCGGAAACCGTCCCAGAGCAGCTACAGCATTTTCATCATAAACCTATGAAAGATCAAACGAATATTCCAGCATGTGAAAGGATGTGCGATTGTTAGAATAAATTGTAATAAGAGCAAAAGGAGAACTGCAGTCAAATTATTCAGAATACTGAAAAAAAAGCGAAATGGATCCAGGTGAGCGCCGAAATTACCCAGCATTTGCTCTTAATGAGTTGGGGGAAACCTGAAAAAAAATCAACCAAGTAACTTGCCCAACCAGGATTTTTACCCCCTCCTTTCCAATTTCATGGTTGAAACCCAAATTACCACAGCTGGGGGCAACACATTAAAGGGCCCTTCATTATCTCGTGAAACCTTTTGGGGAGGGGGAAAAAGAAATGGACTGAAAATTTCTCTCTTTTTCTTTTACTGGAGCAGAGCCACTTACCTCACCATAAGACTTATATATGCCGCGACGCTTGCAAGCATTTGGTTTTGAGATAAAAGATCATGTACTGGGTGATCCACGAGGATTTACGTGCTTTTTGGAGCTTATTTCGAAGACATTTTAAAAAAAATCATGAACATAGTTTCCATTCTCAATATTTTCAGAGTTACATAATTTAAAGTTGTTTGTAAAAAACGTTTTTTTTTTAGTTTGGAAAAAAGAAAAACAAATAGAGAATGAACCATTCAGAAGTATCTTTCTTTAATTGGCAAGTATTATGAAGCTAAAAATGTTCTGTGAATTTTAGGTTTGAAAGACATCTTTTCTATTTTAACTAGAAAATTGCATTATTCTTACGCATTATTACAACAATTATTAAAATCAAACCCACCGACTTAATTTTTTGCAGTTCAATTTTGCATCCAATTTGTCTTGGGGGAAATTTTCAAACATTTTAAAAAATCCCCTCCGCTTGAGTACACGTGGCCGCACGTTTTTTGAACGGACTCGTCGCTCTACGTAACTGCATACGGCATCTTTTATTTTCCTACCCTTTGCGACCGAGATCACGCCAAGAATGGTTCCAAATCGAAACGTAACCGTAAATATTGGGAATAAGACCCGGGTTTTTAGACTTTTTTGCTCAGAATGTTTTTTAAATATGCCCCCAAAAGGGCGGTAAATCCTGAATCATCCATAGCTTTAAGCAGGGGAAAACCATTTTCCCACCCACAACAAAGTAGCAAGTTAAGGCACAGGACCCCCGGGCACAAGACGTCAGAAGGGCAGGCAGGGCACCGTACAGTAGTGGAAAAAGAAAAATTTAACGACCTTTGGGATTTCAGACCCCTGTTACCCAGAGGCGGTGAAATTTCGACCCGAAAAGTTTCCAAATCCGCCAAAACGACCTGCACGGCTTTTTTCCCCCAGTGCCGGGTACGAGGGAATTACTGTATAAACCAAATTTTTTCAAATATTACCATTTTTTTTATGAAGATAAATAGATTTTTCATAATGAAGACGAAAAAGTGCGTGGCTGTTGTTCAACTACAGGTGTTTTCGGGGCCAAGGAATACACCGACGCCTGGGGGAACAAGGCCAAATCAGCCAAGGGGGGTCCAGTTTTTTTGAACTACTTTACATTGTTTGTGATAAGCAGATTAATGGATGCATCGGCAATGGGGGACAGTTTAATGTTCGGACGAATTGTGGGTTAGCAGTTGAAGTAAAACAAATATGTCAAAAAAGAAGGGGTTTTTAAAGCACTATTAAAAATTTTGAACGAGTTTGCCGCACTTTTTAAAGATGGAGAAAATTGCGTGGGGCATGTAAACAACTCCGTATAAAAGTACAAAAAAGACGATTTGTAAACGAACCTGTAACAAAAGAATAAGCAATTTTAGAATTAATGGAATGACTACAAAATGGCAGTCCACGTGCTTGGGTGGGTTTTTATATAAATGTATTTCTCTCAAAGTTTTTAAATAAATTATTGAATTTTAAAATTTTAAGCTTAATTTTTTCATTTATTAATATTAATGTTAATTTATATTGAATACAGCAAGGAAAGCCAGAGTAAAAAATGACAATGATACTGCATAATTAATTGGGAGTCCTATAATATTTTTATCAACATTTTTTCTTACGAACAATGAAAGAGTAGAGTCTATTAATTTAAAAAAAATTAGTACCTTAAAAATGAAATACTTTTTCGTTTTTTTTTTCTTTAAAATACTGAATTTTTTTTAAAAACTATATAAAAAACATATTAATAAATTATGCTTACAAATCAAAGTTTATGAAGTATAACTGAGTTTTAAAGTTTTGGATTACAATTATCAAATCTAGACACTGATAATAACTGTTTTTTTCCTTCCTTTAAATGTGCTTATAATGTCCAAATGCCTATTTAACCAACCCAAAAGGGAAATAGATTATTGTACATCCAGGTAAGAACTGGGGAAGAGCAACGTTTTTAATGATGCAGTCTGCAAGACCGGCGATCCCGGGCATAACTGCACATTTAGTGTCTAATTTCTGGCATGCCTGATATAGTATAGTGTTGTGTGAAATGATTAAACCTACCCATTTGTTGGGAGTAATGGAATGAATCACATTTGACGGGGAAATAAAGGCAATGGGAAAAAGCCAAAATAAGTTTTATTTGACTTTGTCGATGTTATGTACAGTTCAGCATTACTTGAGTATTGTTAATGGATGGGGAGCTCCATGGACAGGTGCACGACGGGAGCTTTGATAGCGGAGCAGCGATGCGAGAGGAGCAGGGGGGCAGCAAGGAACAGGGGCGATGGCGGAGCAGCCACTACGGGGGGGCACGCACACTGCAGGGCCGGCGGCATAAGAGCAAAGGCGGGGCCAGCAGGGATGGGGACGGCGGGGGCGAATATCCAGCCGAAAGGGGGGACAGCGAGAGCAAGGATCACCTGCGGGCAAGAAATAAATTTACCTTTTAAACTGAATGTACAGGTTTAGTTGCATACATCCTTTCATTGGGCCCGAGACTTGTTTAAGAAAATTTTCAGTTACAGTTTTAATTAGACCAAAGTAGATGCTTAAACATGACAGGTTTTATGACTTATAATTGGGCGGAGTTTGCAATATTTGGGCCAAGGCCGAAACCTGTTTGGAGTTTTAAAACCATTGCAATAAATTTTTTTTTCAAGAAGTATTATACCATTCGTAGCCCTTATTAAAAAAATAACAAATAGGTGATACCAAAAAAGGCAGCCGATTTTTAAAAAGAGACCACCAGTTGAATTAAATTTGCAAAAAAAAAAATGATTGAATTTTAAAGAAAAACGAATTTTGCTTATAAATAACATCAAAATTCAGATATCATATTCTTTTATTTTTTCCGAGTTAAATTAGCCTGCCATCAAATTTTTTGTAAATTCTATTTTTTTTTCCCAAAATTTTTGGTGCAACGAAACCCGTCCAATTAGAATTGATTTTTGGTAATAGGATAGGTTCAAAACTTTATGTAAAAATTCCAAATGTTGCAAATGAGAAACTCTCGAGCGATGATATTGCCTAAAATTAGGTGGGTTGAAAGAATTTTCAACCTACGCAAAAGAGCCTAAAAAAGATAGACATTGGGCTTAAAGCCAAGGTGGGGGTTTTAGAGGATCATATTTTTTTTAAAGAATAGAAATAAAAAATTTTAAAATTGGTACCAGATGAAACAAAACCTCAAAGCTTTTTGTCTGTAAGTTTGAGGATTAAGGAAATAAAAGGAAAAATAATGAACAAGTGAAATAATTTCAGTTACAATTAATTGAAAGATGGATGTCCAAAGAAAAGTAATGTGTCTTTGGGGTTAAATTAATGATTAAGAAGGTGGGGTTGATAGTCATGGTTACCTTTAAAATTTTTGTTTTGTACTTATATTTTATCCAAATTTGTATATAAATTTAAAGTTTTTAAAACAAAATATGAATATGTTGTTTTGAAGTCATGATCTCTTTTGAGTCTTTACTTAACAACAAAACTCTTAATTGAAACCTTATGCAAGTAATTTCCTAAGATACAACTTGGGTTGTTAGTCATGGTGCTTTAAACCATCATATTGTGCTTTATTGAAGTCTCTAAATGGTGATGCAATAATCTCCTGCACGTAAATGCATTCAGAGACAGCACAGCATTGGAAATGCATTACAGATTAAATTTGTTTCATAGAACCATGCGTTTAATCTTAATGAAGGCAGTCTAAAATATTAAAACTCATTTCTTCTTTAAGTAACAGACTTCGTAAAACAATTTAAAATTTGTAATTTTTCGCTCTACATCCCTACAAAATAATATTCTGATTAGTTTATTTAGGTTTGGTTCAGTTGTCATCCAGTATGGTAAATGGATGAGGACGAGCAACAAAATGTATACTTCCTCCCCTTAAAGCAGATAATTAAAATATGCTTAAACAAACCAATTGATTATCCAATAAATTTGATTTATTCCGATTTTAATTTTTTTCAAATTGAACAAAATATAAATATCACAAATCTTCCGCGTAACCTGAATCGGACTGGGGTCTCCAATAAGCGCGGGCGGGCACCGGCTTTTAAAATTTTCTCAACGCCCAGACGACGGGTCGTCATCAGCGGAGGACACCCAAGAACTCATCCGCCGAGCCCATCGAGACCCGGGGTCAACCACCCGGGAACAGCAAAAAGCAAGACGACATGTCGGCCGCGTTCACGCCGCGGCCCGCACTAAAGAGCCAATCAGCGCACAGTCCTCGGCTGAGGTTACGTCCATTTTCGGCTTATCCACTGGAAATTTCTAGCGCTCCTTCACTGGGGCGGCGAAACCGAAGTGAGACAAGGGGCCAAGAGGTTTGGGAGCTCCATATTTCAGTTTTCACAGCCCCTACTCCTCCTTGCAAGGACGTTTTTTTACGTACTTTAAAGTTTCTCCTCCCACTTCCCCCTCTTTCATTCATTCAAGCCCTAGTTATCATTTAACCCTAAGATGAGGAAGATGAATATCCTCGAAACGTCGGTGGATCACCAACTTATGACCTGGCGGGAACCCCGAGAAAATTTTGATTATCATGTCGCCAGAAAAGCTTCAGTAGTTATTTCAAGAATATGATTTATCCTACCAGAAGAAATTTGAATATCCTTTAGCTGATCCAAAAATGTTACGCAACTATTGGAATAAATCATCAGGAAGAGTTATAGGGCAAAGGGGTTTTTTGGTGTTTCTTATTGTTTTCTCTTTTTTTTTTTCTTAATTTCAATACACTATTTATTCATTCCAACTTATTTTCGTTATTGACTTGATTCTTACTTTATAAACAGTAATCCAGTAGAGACTTTGATTTATCTAGAGAAAATTAAAACTCGAGGGGAATTTAATTGACTATTACCCCTATTAGAAGAAAATATATAAGATTAGAAGAAATAAAATACCTAATACAATAAAATATTAATTGACGTACTAAAATTCTATTTCACTAATGTTAGCTTCACCAAAACGTTTGAACGGAGCCGCATTTCAGTTGACTATCTGTACGTAAACAAATGACGATCGCAAAGCATGTTTTATAGTACGTAAAGAATTTGCAGTTTGAATTGTTGGCAAACAAAGAAACAAAGGTGAAAAAAGAAAGTATATGGGGTAAAGGTTGGAAATTATTGTGATACGAGTAATACTAGATAGTTCTTTTTGAGAATTTATTACAATTTTCTGATCGAGAGGAAGATCGGTTATTTTACGCCCAAAGTATTAAGAGAATGTTCGTGGACAAGTTGCTGCACAAAACCGGTTCTTCTACGATCAGTAAAATTACAATAAAAAAAGCATAAATTACCCCGTATCACAGATTACAACATTTACCCAAAGATTAGAAGAAATAAAATACCAATACAATAAAATAATTTAAATTTACTCACTAAAGTCTGTTTCGCAATGTTAGCTTCACCAAAACGTTTGAACGAGCCGCCATTTTAGTTGACTTTTGATGCGGGAAACAAATTACGATCGAAAAGCATGTTTTATAGTCCCGAAATAATTTGGTTTCAAATGTTCAAACAAAGAAAAGAATGCTAAGGAAGTAAATAAAAACAAAAAAATGTTGGGAAGTGAAAAAATTGTAGCGATAAACATGATTGGTTGAAAAGTTTTTCTTGTTTTTCAAAGGTAAACAGTGGATGACGTAAAAAGTGAAAATTTTCCTTTGTAATTATTCATGTTTTGTAATAATTGTATTAGTTTAGTAATTTTATTGAAACTTTGTTATTTTTTCCTTTTTAGTACAAAATAGTAATTGGGGGGTTTGGGGTGCAAGAAAGGAAATTCTTCAATTGCAATTTTTGGGGAAAAATTGATTTTGGGAAAATTAAAAACCGAATAATGTTATCTATGCCCCCTTTTACTTTCTGGGTATCTGCTGTCTATGATAAAGTATTAAACTACAATTTTGGTGATCATTTTATAATAGATCAGAGAACACAATAAAACGTTTTACTCAAAAGGTCTATCCTCAAAAAAGCCCTTTTTGTCCCCACCCCTCAATTTATAAAAACCCGCCTCGAACATGAGTTTGCTCAAACGGATGTGCCCCAAACATCAGTAAAATTGTATTTTTTTTTTGTATATTATGTGAAAAATAAATATTAAATTTAGTGCGTTGATCCCGGGTTCTTGTTTTCCCAAGTTTTTATATGAAAATTTAATATGCTTTATTGAAAAAGATAATGACATTAATAATTTAAAAAATGAAAATAGCACGAAAATTTCCCATTGTAATCTGAGTGTAGAAATTAATTTTTTGAGAACGACGTCTGTCCAGAGACTCTAACAGATAATTTGGGGTTTTTTTTTACCCGCACTAAAACCCCATAGTCATCTCAGAATATATTGGGATTACGTTGTAGGGGTTTTTTTAATAACTGCAAAATATTAGTTGTTAATACGAGGCCTATAACTTGATATTACTCCAATCTTTAAAAAGATTAGGGGGGGGCCCACCATCATAGACATGCAGGAAAGTTTTTCACCAGCTTGTACATGTTGTAGTGTTTAGTGTCTGTCTGTGCAGAAACTGATATTGGGGACTCAGGGCCTTTTTTTATACTGCCCAGATGCAGGGGTGGTGCACGGTAAAAGCGGTCAGAGCCATGTCTTTGACTTCACTTTTGGGGTAACATTTACATTGTTATGACGATACGACAAATTGAGCGATAGAATGTCTCAAGTACAGTTCCTGAGGGTTTTGGGTTGCCCTTTTAATCAGATCGTGAGTTTTCCCGCCCTTTTCCTATTATTTTCCCCAAAAAGTTCTGCTGGTGTTTTTGACCTTTTCATACATGATCTGCATATCCCTTCCCGTAAAATTTTCCCCTTTGTTCAGAAGGAATTTTAATCTACTCCAGACAATATAGAATCGGAAGATTTCCGTATTTCCGGAACATTAAAGCAGTTCATAATCCAAAAGGGACACCCCTTTGTTTAAAATGACAAGAAAACGCTATCAAAGATCGGGGCCCGAATTTTGATGACTAAAAAAATTCTAAAAAAATGCCCTTAAAATGACTTAAAACTTAAGGGAGAATGATCTATTACAAAAATAAAAAAATTGAAAAATTTTATTTTAATTAATAATTGAGGGGTAATGGAAAAAAAGGGCCCATAGGTCTATGGGCCCCTTTTTGGGAGAGAATGTTTAATTCGGATTCTAAAATCTTAAAATCTACTTGTTTTTACGTAGTTTCATTTCATTATCTTGAAAAAAGGGGCAGGGTTAATTGAATGAACCCATGCACCCTTGCTTAGTTGGGGAAATTTCAGCAAACATCACGGGAAGATATCCTCAAAGTGAGTGTGAGTCCATCTAGGATGTGAAAAAGTGTAAACTGCACTCTGAAGATAAATTTTGAAACGAGGGGAATCCATTTAGATTAATACTAAATAACCTGTAAAGCTGTACTTTTTTTTATTTTTTTTACGTATTCGGTAGAATTTATGACGAAAATTATGAGATATATGTGAAAATAATTATACAAAAAATGATTTTGAACTTGAAAAACCTCTGTAATGTGCGCTGTTCAGTGCCAAATTTTAATGTCTGCTAAAATATAATCAATTGAAAGTTTTTTTTTGATAAAGTAAACTTTTTCCCCGGGAAAAAAGGGGCCTAAAAATGCTCCAATAAAAATATATATATTTATAACACAAATAAAGTCGGGATGCATTTTTTTAACAAACACGGTGACAAATATTATTGAAAAAGATGCAAACTGTTTTGAAAAAAGGGATTCAAATCGCAATTACATAATAATTAATTTTTCCAGTCATTTTTTTCGGGAAACATTTTTTTTGCTTATGGGCCCCCTTTTTCCCCGGCTGACCCTCAATTGTTTGTTTAACTACTGTAAAAAAAGTTATAGAGTAAAGTTTTTTTAATTAGTAGGCGAAATATTTAAATTTTTGGGGTAAAGTAAAAAAAGAAAAAAAAAGGAACAAGATTAATTGAATTAATTAAGTAATTTGAAAAATTTAAATTTAAAAAATCTACAGTCTCAGAGCATCTTTTTACTTTTAGAACTTCTGTAAAGAAACAAAGAAAAAAAAAAGTTTTTGAAATTTTGGGATTAAGTACCCGAAAAATTTTATTTAAATGTTTCATAAAAAAAAATAACAGTTAGGTAACTGAAATATCGGACTAGAATTTTCCCACTGAAAATTTTATTGCAACTGGAAGTTAAAGGTTTCATAATCGCGTTCGCGTAACAAGGAATAAGTCTCATTGTTGTAAATTATAAATTGAATTATAAATTTCATTGTTGCAAAATTTAAAAACCAAGCCCAAAGAAAAAAATTCATGATTATAGCCCGGTCATTCTTTTTTTCGGCGGGCCAAACACATTGCAGAGGGCTACTTTTAAAACGTTTTGGTCGTGACTTTCACTGCTGTAGACATTATGAAATTTATTTATTTATTTATTTATTTATTTATTTGTTTTTATTCAGTAAATTTGAAATGAATAAAAAAATTTAAATACAATAAAAAGATAAACTAGCCCCCCCCCCTGAATGGTTAATAAATACGGGGTATAATAATCGTTCGCCATCTTTGTTTTTTTCTTTTCCCGTTCGAAAGCAAGGTGAAAACTCGATGATGTGATATAATTACCCTATATTACCGTATGTTTCGTTCTTTTCCCTTCCAGTAGATTAATGTAAATACGACAAAATATAATGCAGAAAGAAGTTTGGGGTTTTTTATGAAATGCCGTTAATAAAGAAAATATTGACCCAAAAAAATTAAAAAATGGCCTAAATATGACATATAGTTTTTAAAAAATGACCAAAAACCCAAAAAAATAACCAAAAATTTTTCAAATAAGGGTTTAAAATTATAGGTTTTTAGAAAGTGGATGTCAAAAATGAGATTTATAAAGACGAGCAATGTTCCGATAAAAGGGAAAAAAGATGACATGTTATCAGAACCCGGGCCCCAAACTGTAAGTCATACAATATTTTCAACATGATTTGGCAAAAATTTCCCTTTTTTTTTTTTTTTTTTTTTTTGAGACTTTACCCTTTTAAAATGCGTTTAAAGTGGGTTAGATAATGTATATGTAAAGCTAACATCTATATATAAATTTGAACTGGTAATGGAAATTAGGGAAAAGGATGAAGGGGATTTTAATAAATGACCCTCATTTTGAAGTTTGGGAAACCCCAAAAATTTTTTCGGAAAATATGCTTTAGTGAAATGTCAATTTTCCAATCTTTTTCCCTTTTTTCCAAAATCCATCTTTTCCAGTTTTGAGAACTAATTACGATTATTCCGACTTGAGTTCGTTCCAGTTTGGGAAGTTAGAGCATCAAGTCAGCCAAAAGGGTGGACGGAATAAAACAAACACACAATTGCTAACAAACAATAGGCGTTATTACACGCAGAAGGCCATGACCTGGCAGAATGCTATTGATAGAGTTCAGACGATAGTTCGATTCTTTCCCATCATAATGCGAATATGTCGATTCTCATTTGTGCAATTTATTAATGTATGTAAATAAATTACAGATCTGATTCTTCTGGTCTAGTTTTCCGAGTACAGCCATTGATATCAAGAACTACAAAAATTAAGAATGTTTGATGACATTATTACCATTACCTACTACAAAATACATTCTCAGTGTCTCAAATGTAAATCTTTTTCGGTTACCTGCCAAAGTTTGTACTGTAGAAAGCTGCGCTCTATGTCGCATGACGTGATAGGAGCAAAACGAAAAAAACAAATAATGCTATACTGATATGAAAGTGAAACCTTTTGGGGCTTTATGTAAGTAGACGCAGAGAAAGAATATTTTATATTAGATCTCCATTCTATAATTTACTGAGTAACGGCTATAGGCCTATATAAACTTATATTACTGAAAACTATAAAGCTTACGTAAAGTAACAATATTGTTATTAAAAATTAAATACTTTTGCAATTATTAATCAAGTGGTGTGGGTCCTTTTCATATATGTAATGGCATTGTGATATAGATATTTATATGTCTGATTCTCTAACTTTCCTTGGTAGTAATTGAGTCATGCTTCCTATTTTAGCTGCGTTTTCTAAACTACATCAAAATTAATTTCATATTTCCTTGGCTTAATTGATTACATTTGTGATCGCTGCCAAGCATTTTGTTAATAGGGAAAATAGCATGCCATTTCACTTCTTGCAAACCGTGATGAGTAAGTTTATTTCTCGCAACCGGCAACAAATGAAACACTGAAGCTGCTAACGATTTACGATGGACAATTTTATTTAGGGCGCATATAAGATTCTACAACTCTGACATAACATTCGCCTCATTTTCCACATCTGAGCAATAAATTCCTCACAACAGCCTATATTACAGAAAATATAAGAAATAACATTCATTGTTACACAAATTAATCCAGCAGTATTTGATAGATCAGTATTGTCTGGAAGAAGCGCAAAAAATTACAATTCATGAGAAAAGACCAAAAGGTATTACTTATTGATAAAATAAAGAGGCCTACAAGATTTTGTAGTCTCTTGATCACCTCATCAAGATCTCTTAGTGGGAAAAAGTGATTCTGCCACTCTACATTTCAGGGTAGTTCACGAAACATGCAGCAGCTATACCAAGATGCTAAGTTTTTTTGTTCAAAGCATGACAAACCTTACATTTTCTTAACTTTCACATACAATCCGCAATGACCGGAAATAGCTACTGCATTACTCCCACATGAAAAACTCACTGATCATCCTGGCATTGTTACTAGCGATTTCGCATTGAAACTCAAGAACTGAAGACGGATAAGTTGAAGGAAAAGTATTTGGCAAAAAAAAATATATATATTCAGAGGGAGTATGTTTTACTATTATGGAAGCAAATAACTATCAAAATGTCTAGTTTCTTGATTGAAAATAAATCTGAACAATTTTTATTTGAACTTTTTATGGACTTAGTTTGCAGCAATTGCTGCACAAGCCACTAGTATTAATTAATTGTAACACGAAAAATGCAAGTGAATAATTCTGAAAGCGTTAAAACGAAATATTTCTCCTAGCTATAATAGCATTTATGTCGAGAATAGTTACGTCCAAAAAGTTAAGAATTTAAACGAAATGACAGAACAAAATTTAGTTTTCTCATTGTACAAAATACAGAGACAAAGTATTTTGGAGATGTAGGAAATTAGTTCTATATTTTCACGTTGTCAGAATTCTTGCAGGAAAAAAAAAGAACTTCCCGCATACCTCTATCTGTATACCTGTTTATTTATATATACAGGGTGGAAGTGAAATAATTTTCAGAGTGAACAGCTCATGTTGTATATAACAGAAAGTGGTAATACCATATTCGTAGAAAGCCCGAAGTTTTCTTAGAAAAAAGTTTTTACCTTAAATGTTTAACACCCTCTTATTACGTAGGATCGTGATTTTTGTTCATATCGATAGAAAATCTAATAAGGAATCATTATCCCTCTGGCGTATTTCAATAGCGTGGACAGTTTTCGTGTAAATTTAATTTAAAAAACTCTAATTTGAAGCCATGACAAACGCGACCAGCTTGCAACGTTGTAGCCAGAAAGGGAAATAGTAGATTGTTCATTAAGGTAGACGGACCTAAGTTCGTTGGCCGTTTACATCTGTATTACGAGAAGAAAGAGCAGTGTGTTAGCGGCGATGTTGCCAGACTGCTGGAACTTCCAATTCAATTTTCTAATCAACCGTGCATTTAATCGCAAAACGTAACATAGGTTTTCTATTCACTGAGTATAAATTAACTCTGAAACTTTAGGGCCAGGTCTGTACTTCGGATTTGATCCTAAAGCTTCAGAGTTTATTTATGCTCAGTCTTTTGTTTCCTCTGTAAAATTTCATTTTTATTAGTTGGCAGGTTTACACGACGAAATACTTTCTTTCTTTGATGTCTTCTTTATTATTAATGTAGTATACATTACTGCATTTACAGTTGCAACAAGCACAGAATTGTTGTGGCTCCATTATTAGAATTGTGATGAAAGATATGATAAAAGTTTTGATGTAGTGTAATGTACTCAAAATCTTACATTTGATCATAATTATAGCCTATATTTGATCAAAACTTTTATCGTATTCCGTGACACAGAAATTTGATGTGTAATATAGGCCATAGGAATAGCTCCATTAAGTGACACACATCCAGTCTTTCTGGAAGCATATTAATATCCGATTTTCTACCAGGAATTACACCTATTTATTTATCTATTTATTTATTTATTTATTTATTTATTTATTTATTTATTTAACCTGGCAGAGATAAGGCCATCAGGCCTTCTCTTCCCTCTACCAGGTAGACTATGGTAGACTACCGCTTGTGGACTAATCAACATTTTTATAGGAAAAATAATTTTATAGTCTTGTAACGCAAATGCAGTTGGCGAAATCAAAATGCACTTGAACGAAATTTTAAACAATACATATAATGGAATTCCCTGTCACAAAGTATTAGGGGCTGCAAGACAATAAACACTTTTAAAAACAGCTTAAAAGATAACCTTCTTAGCATTTCACTCCAATCATACTGACTTAAACTATCACTGTCTACATTGTTACTCCTTCCTTTACACATGCATCCTGATAGTGCTGTATTTTAAAAATTGTCTCATAACAATCTCTTTCTATTATCTAACATTATTTGAAATATATTAACATTCTATGTATTTTAGCTTAATTTTGCTACATAGTTTGTATTTCAGTGTTTAATTAATAGTTCATAGTATTTTGTTGTTTAATTCGTAAATAACTCTTGTATACATGTAGCTCTCATCTAAATCAAATTCGGAATATGTATGATAAGAACTTTGTTGTGTTAAATTTTAACGTACCTTGTTAACATGTTTCGATCTATTATCGGTTATCTTCTCCGATTATTATTATTATTATTATTATTATTATTATTATTATCATAACTCTTCAATCTGTAATACATTTTACATCATCACTAAGTATAGGAACGTAATAAACAACAAACGCTATAAATGACAAACACAATGCTATTTTTAAGCAACCTAAACTCGTAGCGTGATTTGAGTGTGCAACTAGCCAAATGCAATCTTAAGACAATTGCTATGTGATAGTGCAGACTACGATAACAGCACTTGGCATGATGAGTAATGTGAGTCTTGCTATACTTGACTCCCATGCGCTCACCACCCTTGTCAGAGAACAGTATAAAAGGAGCCCAGAGTGTTCACATGGCATCAGTATCTGCACAAGACAATACCATGTACAAGCTGGTGAGTACTTGCTACAGGATCGCAAGCTTACTGCAAGCTGGCTCTTCAATGTTAGTGTTATGTTAGGTTCCAGCGAATGTCATGATTAGAATAGACAGGCATATCGGCACTAAAATAATAAAACTAGGTAGTGAAATAGGCATTTATTATTCATGGAAACAGACAAAAAATAGACAAATACTTAATAAACTATCCCATAACGTACTCACTTTCCTTGGTTACATGTCACAACAAGATGCTTTTTTAAGTTAACTGTCAAAGTGAGCCGCCTGTCAGAGAGAAAGTTTTTCATGGTGGAAAAAGTTCTTTCTCCTTCTACTGAAGTGATTGGAGCAAACTTAAAACAACTTTTTTTCAGAAGGACTGTCTCTAGTTTCTTTCAGAAATCGGGAAAAACCGACTGTGTATTGTCTCAAAAAGAGGGGTATGAGAAGGGATTAGAGATTTCAAAGTACGTGAGACTTGTGTGTGCAAGCGACAACAGTAATGGGATCTGGAGACTTGCTTTTAATACTTCCTTCATCCCCTTTCTTTTGCTGTTAAACCCCGAAGTGACCTGAACACTGAGGGTTATACTCAGACTTCGGGACTTTGGACCCGATACAATAAGTTTACTGTGCATGCACTATAGGTTGTTGACTCGCTGCAGGTAGATAGAGATGTGTTGAGGCAACAACGTTGCTATTTAGAGTAGAGTACGGTAGTATGGGGAAACACATATATGTACATTGTGAAAGTAAATATACATTACACAATGACAATGTCAAAAGAATGTGAAAAGCATTTATTCTCCTGTCTTTTATAAGCATTTGTGTTTAATTATACACAGTGTTAATGGTGGAAATAAGCATGTAGCAATTTTAATTTTTTCATTTATCCTATTGGTCGTCTTTAGGAAGTGCAATGTACCTACTACAAGATACATTCTCAGTGTCTCAAATGTAAATCTTTTTCGGTTACCTGCCAAAGTTTGTACTGTAGAAAGCTGCGCTCTATGTCGCATGACGTGATAGGAGCAAAACGAAAAAAACTAAGATCATTGCAGTCTCTAATAGACAGTTTTTATCCTCCGTTATTTTTTACATAAAATTGATTTCCACTTCTGTTTTACACGTTCAGTAACCGGTGTACTTGATGTCTCATTAATTCTCTGCATCATTTTCTAAATTAATTTGAGGGCTTCCGGCATCTCTTGCTCTGACTTTTCTAACCGTGTAATAGTTTCAGACACAGTTTGTATGAAAACCAAATTATTCATCAGAACCTTCAAATCCAGAGCGTTTACCTTTGCGTATTTGTTGTCATTCATTCTACAGTACCCCTACTCACTGTAAGCTTTACCACTATACTCAGTACGCCGTTATGCGGATTTCCCACTGAACTCCTCTATTGGGTCCGAAGTCTCGAAGCCTGGTTATATCGTTCAAACATCTTTGTTAAGTGACATAAAAGATGGAATCGGTAGGGGAGAAAAGTGTACGACTTCTTGGAAACATATGTATTGTGGAGAACAAGATTCTCAGCAAATATCTGTGTGGGGTGAATATATATCTTTAATCTGTACAACCGTTCTTTTTTGTTTTTTGATATAATTTATATGCGGTTTATTTTAAATGCATTAAAGTATAGAAAAATGTACAGTAACGACGTAAAAAAAAATGAAAAAGGCATTTAACCTTAAAAGAGGCAACGGGAGCTAAAATAGGCAAAAGGCAAAATACAAATTGAGCCTTCGTCCTCAAATGTGTGGAAACGTATTTATCTCTAATAGGTCTTTCATACATATACTCAGTTTAAAAAAGGCATTTTGCCTAACATCCGGGCTCTAGTCATGATAAATTATGCTAACGTTTATTCGGTCTAATTTCAGAACTAGTGTTCACGATTCTTAACAATCCTTTTAACAGGCAATAATAAACAAATGATATGAAATTTAAAAGTATCACATAAATTCTATGCTTTCGTATTTCTATGTATCGTTTATAGCAACGGTCATCAGCACAGTGCACCATCGGGCTAGCGTCCCTTACCCGCGGATAAGAGACTGCAACAATGGTGCCCATTCTTTGCGGAGCTATTACGCATTCATGTACTCATGACGTCACAAACTTCTCTAATGTCGCTTTGTTACAGTGGCGGCTTCTGTTAATTATACTGCCAATATTTTCTGATGCAAAGAAAATCAGATAATACCTTTTCTGTTAATGACTTTTTTGCATTGTTTACTTCTAACCAGTTCATCAATGTTTGCCGCAAAGGATGAACAACAGAGTCTTAAAAGGTAGATAAAATTATCGTGCCCTACGATACTGTCTTTTTATTTGATTCATTTTCGAAACATCTGTTCAGAGATATATGTAGAACCAGAGATTGTCATTAAATTTGCAGCAAACTTTCGTATTCTGGGAAATGTTTCACTGGGCAAAAGATTTAAACAAGTTCCAACCTTCTTTTTGAGAATATTTCATGGTGCAGAATTCTGCAAATAGCTACAGTCAACTCCGGATATAGTGAACCTCTGCGGGCTTATTTCGTTCACTATATCCGAAGTGTCTTTCCCCTAACCTTAAATGAGAGGAATAAATGAAACTGTGAATACGAAAATGAAATACTATACTGCAATTAAAATATTTCATTTTTGTGGAATGGATTACACTGTATACTGTTACTCACAGTTGATTTACTTAAACTATGCTATCGATTCACGTTTACTTGCGAAGGACCACGTTCAATGTCACGTATAATATTCGCCTTAACTTCCACTGCTCTGAGGATGACCACAACACAGCGATCGAAACTTCAGCCACTAGCAACCAAGACAACGGGTATAAGCCCGGAAGTTTCTCCACAGACCATGTACATTAGTGGCAAAAAAACCGGACCGATCCTTGTAGCTGATTTCAGAGCCTTGTTCACTCCAGAGCACGATAGACTGGTAACTAAGACTTTCGTGGTTCGAATCCTACCTGGGAAGGAAACTTTCTTTATTCCTTATTCAAATTTACTCCCAATACTTATCAACTGCTGGTAAAATTCATGTCCTGGGAATAACAAATTAATTAAGTAGATAGATAAGTGCATTTATTGATGCATAATAAATTATACAAACTCATGTACACAAGATCCTTCGCACGAGCCCGTACGGCATTCGTGCTATAACAATGCACAGTTTGAATCTTCAAAACGAAAATAATACCTACTAATAATAAAATAGTAAAACAACAGTTATTATTATTACTACCGTTATCATTAATTATCACAATTGCAACTAATCTAACTTCAAACCAAATTTCACAAAAATAATAAAAATAAAATAAAAATTAATTAAGTAGTAAAATATCGCTGCAATCGAAAAGTGTTGGGAATAAATTTGAATAAGGAACAAAAAAAAAGTTTCCTTCCCAAGTAGGATTCGAACCACAAAAGCCTTAGTTACCAGTCTATCGTGCTCTGGAGTGAACACATCTCTGAAATCAGCTACAAGGGACCGTCCGGTTTTTTTTTTTTTGCCACTACTGTACACCGGCCGCGGAAGCCTACCAGCGTATTCCGAATCTCACCGGACCGGTGGACAACAATGACGTCATGCTGCAGCGAAATAGGAACAAAACTGCTGGAAGGATCGATGGCTGTCATTGCGACTGTACAAGTTGTTGTCTGTGCTATGCTAGCAAAATTTTGCGAAATTTTCGTACTGTCATCTCGTTCAAAGAAAAGAGAGCATAAACAATTTATTTCTTGAACCAGTAGTAATAACTGGTCCGTTGACATGTTCGCTCATAAGCCATTAACATATTGTTTTTACGTTGTGCTCATTACAAACACTACAGCATAACTATAGCAGAACACACCGCCATGACACAACAGTGCACGATGTCATTCGTCTTCTAATTCCCTCCCTATACTAGAACCAATCAGATTCACTGATGGCGGCTGATGGAGACTGCCACAACCTCTGCAAGCTGATGGCACCGGTGCGACATGGTGGAGCATCAGTCACGCCATGGGTGAAATTCGGAACATCGTGATGCCATCAGATTGCTCAGCGCTGAGATTCTGAATACGCTCTACGCCAACATTTCCTGTAGTAGCCCGCTGTTATTCATTCAAAACTGTTTCTGCCTTCCTACAGCCTATGGGTAGGCATTTGTAGTAAATAATAGGATCTATATGGGGCTCTTGTAAACTATATTTTTATTTTTTCTTATTTAGCATAGTCGCTGTGTATTAATGTGATTGGCACTTGGCTATCTTGTTTCACAACCTACACTGTAAAACGTATGTCTCCCTTCCAGAAACAACAGTGCATTTGATTAAATTGTAATGCAGTGTTATCTATTATGTCATATTCTTTACAATTCTTATGGCATGTAAAATCCATAATTTTATTCTTGAACATTTCTTGTTGATCAATTGATCCTGCATTTTACGTATTTAAATTAAGATATAAAACAAAATTTTGAAAACACGCGAGATGAAATTGATAATGTAGTTCATTACCATTCTGCATTAATTATTTATTCTCTCCTTTTATACGACGGAAATTGAAAATGATATAGCCTATACAGAGTGAACCATAAGTAATTGAGGACCGTTTTTTGCAAAACTTGCTAACTGCAAAATTTGTAAAATTGAGATTTTGATGGATTCGTTAACGTAAGGCAGGACTCTACATGATGTTCAAGACGTCTTAGTAAAATTGGGTTATTTCTCTTCATTGCAGTGTGTCAAAGTGTGATCTTTCCCCCCCCCCCCAAAACCTGCTTCCTTCTATAAGTGAGAATTACAGCAAAACTTGCTTACTATAGTGTTTTGTCTCTCCTGTAAAATTTAATTTTTTTTTCAGTTAGCAAGTTTTTAAAAAACTGTCCTCAATTTAATTAATTTCAGGGATTATTTCTTGAGATATTTCAAACAAAAAGTTTATCATAATTTTGCTCGTCTTTTCTTCCTTTTCGAGACAAAAAAGTTTATATGAAACATTTCATACGTGTTTCGGGAAAGACAAAGATTTAATTCATAATATGCTCATTGAATTTAAGAGAGCAATGTATTATGATAATTAATTGTCGAAAGAATATTAGATTTATCATTTAAATATGCAGAAATTTAAGCCAACACATTAAAATTCCTTTGCAGAACTAAAAGTTAAATTTGTTTGGATCAAATTTCTGCATATTTAACAAAACTAAAATTCTTTCAACCAATTAACCTCATAATGCATTGCTCTCTTAAATTTTTTCCATTAATAAGTCTCTGCGTGCTGACTACACGGAGCCATTGATTATACAATATACAATACACAACGGTGAGGTTCTCTAATAAGTAGGCCTATATATGTGATAACAGTTATCTAGAACTGTCGTTGAAATAGCCATAAATGTCATTAGAATATACGCTTCTGCATATATGACATACACAAGTTTAAAATGCAGGTAGTGGGCCATTGATACAAAGGACAACAGTTCGGCCGACTCTGTGGTTTGGGTCTCGGCATAGCTCGGATTGTAAGAACACTCAGCGCGCCAAGCTGAGGGTCCTGGCTTCGATTTCCGTTGCCAGAATGTGTTTCTTTTTCATTAATAAGTAATAAGTCTCTTAAGTTGATTGACCATATTTGGAATTAAGTCAATGGCTATCCTACAACACGCTATGAAATGTTTGATATAAAACAAATTTTATCTCGAAAAGCAAACAAAAACGATCAAACTTGTATTAAGCTTTTTGTTTGAAATATCTCAAAGAATAACCCCCTGAAAATTAATGACATTACTTAAAATTGCACTTTTTGAATTCAGATTCCTTTCAGTTATAAGCCTATGCAATAGTTTTGTAAAAAATATAGGCTATATATTTCTTTCCTTCCTTTCCCCTTTTTGTTCTCTTTATCAGCCGATGAATTTATTATCATAGCCTTTTTATTGTGAATTTTATTTAATATTCGTATTTCTTTTCTTTTTCATTATTATTTTATTACATTCCATTTTCTTATATTCTACGTTTTCCATATTAACCATTTGTACTAAATGAATTACTTTTACTATATTCCAATGTATTTTACTTTCTTTTTCTATTATTGTATTATTTTCATGTTGTTTAGTGCCGATTTTATTATGCTATTATTATTATTATTATTATTATTATTATTATTATTATTATTATTATTATTATTATTATTATTATTATTATTTTGTAATATGTTAGTATTTTGTTCTTTAACTTTTTGTTAAGTTTTAACTGCTTGTATACTTTGTGACCTGGTAGAGTGTAAGAAAAGGCCCTATAGCCTTAACTCTGCCAGTATAAATAAATTATAAAAATGTAAAAAAAAGGTAAAGGTATCCCCGTAACATGCCATGAAGGCACTTGGGAGGCATGGAGGTAGAGTCCCATGCTTTCCATGACCTCGGCACTAGAATGAGGTGGTGTGGTCGGCACCACGCTATTATTATTACTATTATTATTATTATTATTATTATTATTATTATTATGGTTGACCTTGTATCATATTCATTATTTTCGATGACAATGTAGAACTACTATTGATTCGTGTTAAATTTCAGTACATAGGCCTAGTAAGTGTAGTCTACGAATAAAATTAGTATTCTCGAAGGATACGCTTTGAAACTGAACGTGATATATAATTTACTTGGGTAGATTACTTAAGAAAAATCTGTTTACGGAACTTCATCTGTTCATTTCATATGTTCAAGTCCAACTTAACTACCCACATGAAGTTAAATCGACCTAACGATATTTGCTCCAGCAGATGCTGTAAATTAGTAATATGAGATGTCTTGTTGACTTTGTTTTACATGTTATTTTCCTCTTCGCCACCGTCTCGGTTGGCTACATCGCACCGCTGCTAAATTTGCTGCTGCCCCCATTATGGTTGCCGTCACTGCTCGCGGTGCCACCTATTAAGCTGGTAGGCCTACCTACAAAGGTCTCCGTCAGGGCTCCCGTCGTGGCTGATGCTACCCCCGTCGCCTACGTTCGCTAAATGTTCGCTAACTGTTACATCGTTATTTAATAAAAAGTAATACATCCAGAACACAAAGCAGTTTTATTGCAACACAATAGTTCCCAAATACACGCAATGATAATTCGCTCTTTCATGATGATGTAACAAAGAAAAATTGAGGTAATATAGTTTTTCGCAAATAGGTGCATCTTACGGACAACGCCTTGTTTGCAGTAAATACATTTCAACTCTAAATTATTATAAAAAAAAGTTTAAAATATTGAATGTGGAACAATTTGTTACAAAACTTGCATTTCTTATTTGATCGCCTTACGCATCGCTATTCCACTGCGCCCACCAATAGCCTCAGCGCGTCTAACATCTGACGAGTGGCACAAATGGTAGATAGTGGTAAATGGTGTACTATAGTGGTGCACAAATGGTAGCAAACACAATTAATTTGGTCACTGTAGTGCAAAGACACAAAATATGCTGATTCATTATCCAAGTAATTTCATATGGTCTTATTTGGAAGCCCGCCTTCGTACCTGAGCCATCAATGGAAAATTAAAACACTGCAGTTAGAAAACGGTCCCGATGTACTGAATATACAGGGTTAGTTAAAAGTCCCGCACCACCTAAATAACTTTTGAAGCATACTGTTCATTGACATGAAACTTGGTATGTAAGGATAACCATATACTAAGAACTCAATAATGGTATTACAGAGTTTTTTATACTTCCGGTTTAACCGGAAGTAACTCCAACTCTCTTATTTTAAATGGAACACCCAATATATTATTTCATTTTTTGAATAGTGCTCATTAAGAGTTTTCAAAAATTACCCACACTTGATACGTCTGTACAAATTCAGTGTTACTAAGTCAAGAAAACAGAAAAGTGTATCGAATATTAAAATAATAAACGCACCACCTAAATAACTTCTGAAGCATACGGTTCAGTGAGATGAAACTTGGTATGTGAGGATAACCATATACTAAGAACTCAATAATGGTATTACCGAGTTTTTCTACTTGCGGTTTAAACGGAAGTAACTCCAACTATCTTATTTTAAACGGAATACCCAATATATTATTTCATTTTTGAATAGTGCTCATTAAGAGTTTTTCAAAAAGTACCCACACTTGATACGTCTGTACAAATTCAGTGTTGCTAACTCAAGACAACAGAAAAGTGTATCGAATATTAAAATAATAAAATACTCCTTCCTTAACCAAAAACAAAACAAAGCTAGCTCACCTTGTAAATTATGTGTCCAAATTGGTAGCCCTCAGCTGCTTTACAATGTGTCACTCGATCATAGAAACCATTTAAGGAATGATTTAACCAGGTTTTAGGAATATCTTGCACCACTTCCATTTTTATTTAGCAACACTGAATTTGTACAGAAGTATCAAATGTGGGTACTTTTTGAAAAGCTCTTAATGAGCTTTATTCAAAAATAAAAATATGTATTGAGTGTTCAATTTAAAATAAGAGAGTTGGAGTTACTTCCGGTTAAACCGTAAGTAGAAAAAACTCGGTAATACCATTTTTGAGTTCTTAGTATATGGTTATCCTCAAGTGCCAAGTTTCATATCACTGAACCGTATGCTTCAGAAGTTATTTAGGTAGTGCATTTATTATTTTAATATTCGATACACTTTTCTGTTTTCTTGACCTAGCAACACTGAATTTGTAAGTGTGGGTAATTTTTGAAAAGCTCTTAGTGAGCACTATTCAAAAAGAAAAAAAAAATATTTTGGGTGTTACATTTAAAATAAGAGAGTTGGAGTTACTTCCGGTTAAACCGGAAGTAGAAAAAACTCGGTAATACCATTATTGAATTCTTAGTATATGGTTATCTCCACATACCAAGTTTCATGTCACTGAACCACATGCTTCAAAAGGTATTTAGGTGGTGCGGGACTTTTAACTAACTCTGTATAAAAATGCAAGTGAGTTAACCACTATTATATCTTATGAAGTAATTACACATTTATCTAGATTTGTCAGACTACTGAAACGAGCAGTGCATATCTGCAAAACACATAATAGGTCAAGTCACCACAAAGAAATGCAAATCTTAACAACTGACTTAATTTCAAGACTGTTTTCTTACGGAATGACACGCCAATGCAGAAAGCTTCCAAGAAAGGAAATGCATACCATTTGTTAATCCATTACAATACGAGCGTTCTGATACTCGAGATCACAAACAAAGCAGGAAGTATATTTACCACACACATAAGAGAGTGACGGGTGACCGGCACAATGGAAATGTTTAGTACGTTCGTATATCTGAGCTAGGTCATCTTTTCTCCATTAGATTATATCAACTAAATTATGTCTATCTGTAGAATAGATCTTGCAACATGGAACAAACAAGCAAGGCCTTCGCAACACAGTATAGACAGAGGTGGCCATGGTTTCTATAATAGGAGAGCTGTAAATTGTTTACATTGAGAAAGAGTTTATCAAGGGTGTTCAGTTACTGAAGACATTCTCGTCATAAGTATAGACAGACAAATAATTCACTAATTACTATTAAGCTAAATTGAATTTTTGGAGGGGGTACTACGACCTTTCAAGATCTATTGCGCTAACCCTCAAGCTAGGCGCATTCCCAAACACACACAGGCTGACTGAACAAAGGTTCGGTGCTCAATAATTGGTCCTCTATTATTTTTAATAGCAATAAATGACCTTCCAGAATTCATTAAAGCAATAATAATTATGCAGATGACACTACTTTCCTATGTTCTTCCTCTGCTCTAAATCAATTACATGCTCTCAACAACGACACTCTATCACAGATGGCTTTATGGTTTGAATCTAATGGTTTCTTGCTTAATCAAGAAAAACTATCAACTTAACTTTCAGCCTAAACTATCTAATAAATAAGGACAACATACTCAACTACACAAACTTCTAGGACATTTTATAGACTCCAGTTTAACATGGGATAAGCACATCGAATACATATGCACAAAGCTATCAAGAGTTTTATATTTGTTAAAGAAATTAACGACTTGCGTTTCTCAAGATTATTTAAGATGTGCCTACTTTTCTTTCTTTCAGTCGATAATCCGATATGCTAATTTTTCTGGAGAAATGGAACCAAAATTGGAAGCGTCTTGATTTTACAAAAGAAAGCCATTAGAATTTTATGTAAATCAAACTATCTGGAACATTGTCGGCCACTTTTCAGACAATCACGGATTTTAACAATCATAAATTTGTGTGTGTATATATATATATGATCTAGTACTTTACACTCGACAAAATATCGACACTTACTCATTAGTGACCAATATACATGATCATGAAATTAGAAATAGTGAACAAATTAATATTCCATATTGTAGATTACACAAGAGCAACACACACTTTTTAATTATGGGGATGAAATTATATGATAAGCTCCCAAGTTAATATTATAAAATAGCTTCAAAACTAGATTTTACAATTGGTTATTAAATAATCCTTTTTATTCTGTTGCTGAGTTTTTCAACACAAATTTGTATGAAATTGTATTTTAATAAATAAGTTTAATTGAACTTTAGTTAGTTTTCTTTAATTTAAAAGTTTCAAATTATATCATGTTTTCATTGTATTATTTAAATTTTACTGTTTCTTTTATTAGTGTTTTTTAAAAATGTATTTATATGTTTTTCAATGTATTCTGACGAAGCCTAAAACTGTATGTCTAATGGCCAGGTAAATTGAATTGAATTGAATATCCAGGTTTCGAGCGGGCAACCCCACTCGTCCCTAGACCAGCCCCCTCCATGCGTCACCAGCCGATGTTCGGGAAATGTTATGGAATGATGTCGGAAAGAAGAAATGTTGATGGAATAATGTAGATGCCTAATATGGGAAAAACGGGACAACCCCGAGCAAAACTCTAACTGCGACACTGTCTGCCACAAGTGTCACTGGATTTTTCAGTGAAAAATCCCAGGCCTGACTGAGACTCGAATCCAGACCGCTTGCGTGACAGGCTAAAGATCTGACCACTCAGCTACCGCATGGGCCAAAGCCGCCCAGCCGAATATTGACCTCATATTCACATGCCTCAGCAGAGGTGAACGATCATACAATCAGCACTGGGGAAAAGTGTGGTTAGCACGATAATCACCTCAACGCTTACCGGATTTCGCTGCATAGCGTCGCTCCCCAAATTCAACACGATGCTAGATGTGTATCGGTCCCATACACTGGCTGAAATTTCATGAGAAAATTTGTTCCCCCATGAGGAATCGAACCAGCGCTTATTCCGTAACGCGATTCTAGACAGAATACTTTATACTACGATGCTACGGTGCGGGACTTCGAATGCGATGTACAGGACCAGCACTTGATGGGCGTACATCTCAGGCCTTCCTAGTCGAGTGGTTAATACGGCCCAGCACAGCATATAAGGGACAAATACCTAGCCCCATATACGGAAGATAAATCTATTCCTTTGACCACGCCGGGAATCTAACCACAGGACCTTTGAATGGGAAGCTTATACGCTAACCACACAGCGAAGACTACGGACAGATCATTGGGTACCGATCATAAATAAAGAAGATCACGTAGAGTTAACAATATTATATTGCACTTATTTTCCAACCGGTTCACACAATTCTTCCAATCATTTCAACAACACTTTTGAACAACCCCAGTCCTTACTTCTTTCAATGTACTCGTGCCGAAGAAAATAAAAACACGACATTTTCTAAGACAGTGCATACATTTTACCTTTCCACGCTCACATGTGTGCAGCTGTGCTACGGACTGCCGCTTCCCCTCCACATCCGCGAGCGTGAAAAGATAAAATGTATGCAGTATAGTTTATGTAAGCTCTATGCAATACGCGTGTTCACTGTCACCATCACTCCATACCTGAAGACTTTGGCTTCTTCTTTCGGTAGCGTCGTGCTAGAGCGTTAACTTATCCCGCGGACCCGAGATTGACTCCCAGCCTCAGCTGTAATGATAATTGCACTGGAAAAGACTAACAGTTCAAGACTTCGTCTGGGAATTTCTTACAACTTTACAAATCTGCAATAATCGCCACTATTCCTCTATTTTCTACTGTACACTTATTTCACAAGACAATTCCATTAGGCCTAAACATACGACACAGGATGGCTTGGGTGCTGCCGGTGAAACATGCCGGCTAGAGTACACACGAGTGTGAAAAGCTCAAGACCAAGAGTATATCAATTTATAAGTGTGAAAATTCTTTAACAATATATGAACAACGGACATAGATGACTGGAAAAGAGCTAAAACAGCTCGGCCACTATAGCCTTTACAGAGGGGCGAGCAGAAGCTGGTGGGGGAAATCTGGATGCGACGTAACTAAACGGACCCACAGTACCTGTGTGAAAATTTGATTCAATAGTGAATGAATGCTCATTTTTCACTGAAAAATGCGATCTTATTTTTGGAACGTACCATACTGTAGTGTTTACTATGATTTTAAGACAACTTTGACTGCATATGCGGCTTTGGTTGTGTGTGGAAGTTTGCTACTAGAAGGGGTGGGAGTGAAGTACGTTAAAAAAATCAGGTACAAAAAAAATTGAAGTAAAAATAAAATGATGTCCCTTTACATTTTCAAGACAGTTTAGTATTTTATTAAGTCAATTAATATTTTGTTACAGATAATACAATATAATATTTGTTTTATTCAGTGTTATGACAAATCAATTATTAAAACAATGACATATATTTCATAACATGTAGTCATTGAGTTTTATACAAACTAAGTTACAAACGTTTTCGTCCATTAGCCATAGTATCTAAAGCAGCAAGGTCGCCTCGTGTCTTCATAAGCACTACTTCAGATCATAATGGTATATCACAACAGCCTGTGCAGTTGCCACGTTTTAATAACATACAATTCATCTTTTTAATGGAATGTACAAAAGAAGATCCACACTGAGTATTATGAAGTTTAAAATGTAAAACACTACGTGTTCACAATTTTATGACCTTGTAACATGATTACATTTTAATTATGTATATGTTTGTACATTTTTATATATCATGATCAATTTTAAACAGTCCATCTCATCGACTATCATTGTAATTGTCCTACCGTTTAATAATGAGATATTGTACACAGAACCTGAAGATGCCTGAATGGGCGAAAACGTTCGTTACTTACTTTGTATAAAACTCAATGCCTACATGTTATGAAATATAAGTAATTGTTTTAATAATTGATTTGTCATAAGACTGAATAAAACAAATATTATATTGTATTATCTGTATTAACATTGACAATCTGAATATTTACAACATGCTTTCTAAGTTAATATTTTGTTGTCTTAGAGTACTTTGTTTCTTCTAATCTTTATATACTTTTTTCTAATCGTGTAATAGTCAATTAAATCCCACTCGAGTTTTGGTTTTCTAGAGATAAATAAAAATTTCTAGTGAGATTACTGAAGATAAATTGGAAATTGTTTCACATTCAATATTTTTAACTCTTTTACAATAATTTTGAGTTGTGAAATGCATTTACTGGAAACATGTCGTAGTCTGTAAGATGCACCTATATCCGAAAGGCTATATTATCTCAATTTTTCTTTGTTACATCATCATAAAAGGCGAATTATCATTGCGTGTGCTTGAGAATAATTGTGTTGCAATAAAACTGCTTTATTTTCTGTGTGTATTAATTTATTAAGTAACGACGTAACAGTAGTGAATACAGTTAGCGAACATTGGTGACAAAGGGAGCAGAGTAAGCTAGAGGAGCGGCGTGGATGCCGGATGCGACGGGGGTGGCAGCAGCCAAGACGGGAGCGATGACGGCAGCCAAAATGGGGGCAGCAGCATAGGTAGCATCGGCGGAAGCACCGATATAGCCAACCAAGACGGCGGCGAAGAGGAAAATAACCTGTGAAACAAAGTCAACAAGACATCTCATATTACTAATTTACAGCATTTGCTTGAGCAAATATCGTGGGCTCGATTTAATTTCGTGTGGGTAGTTATGTTGGATTTGAACACCTGAAATGAACAGAAGTTCCGTAAATAGATTTTGATCAAGTAATCTCAAAAAAATTATATATCACGTTCAGTTTCAAAGCATATTCTTCAAGAATACTAATTTTATTGGTAGGCCTACACCTACTAGGCCTAAATACTGAAATTTAACACGAATCAATAGTAGTTCTACATCATCATCGAAAATAATTATTACTACACAGAGTGAACCGTAAGTAATGTTATGAATTTTCAGAGGGGTGTTTCTTTGCGATATTTCAAACGAAAAAGCTTAATACAAGTTTGCTCGGTTTTGTTTACTTTTCGAGATAAAAATTATTTTATATGAAATATTTCATAGCGTGTTTTGGGAAAGCCATTGATTTAATTCCCAATATGCTGAGTCAATGTAAGAGATTTATTACTTATTAATGGACAAAAATTCGTTCCGGCAACGGCAATCGAATCCAGGACCCTTAGCTTGACGAGCTAAATGCTCTTACAATCTGAGCTATACCGAGACCCAATCCACAGAGCCGGCCGAACTGTTCTCCTTTGTATCGTCAATGGCCCACTACC
>JAJSOF020000038.1:23596003-23763503 GCA_025594305.2 Periplaneta americana
ATTAGAAAAAGTATATAAAGATTAGAAGAAACAAAGTACTCTAAGACAACAAAATATTAACTTAGAAAGCATATTTGTAAATATTCAGATTGTCAATATTTACAGATAATACAATATAATATTTGTTTTATTCAGTCTTATGACAAATCAATTATTAAAACAATTACTTATATTTCATAACATGTAGGCATTGAGTTTTTATACAAAGTAAGTAACGAACGTTTTCGCCCATTCAGGCATCTTCAGGTTCTGTGTACAATATCTCATTATTAAACGGTAGGACAATTACAATGATAGTCGATGAGATGGACTGTTTAAAATTGATCATGATATATAAAAATGTACAAACATATACATAATTAAAATGTAATCATGTTACAAGGTCATAAAATTGTGAACACGTAGTGTTTTACATTTTAAACTTCATAATACTCAGTGTGGATCTTCTTTTGTACATTCCATTAAAAGATGAATTGTATGTTATTAAAACGTGGCAACTGCATTGACTTAATAAAATACTAAACTGACTTGAAAATGTAAAGGGACATTTTATTTTTACTTCAATTTTTTTGTACCTGATTTTTTTAACGTACTTCACTCCCACCCCTTATAGTAGCAAACTTCCACACACAACCAAAGCCGCATATGCAGTCAAAGTTGTCTTAAAATCATAGTAAACACTACTGTCTGGTACGTTCCAAAAATAAGATCGCATTTTTCAGTGAAAAATGAGCATTCATTCACTATTGAATCAAATTTTCACACAGGTACTGTGGATCCGTTTAGTTACGTCGCATCCAGATTTCCCCCACCAGCTTCTGCTCGCCCCTCTGTAAAGGCTATAGTGGCCGAGCTGTTTTAGCTCTTTTCCAGTCATCTATGTCCGCTGCCGTGAATTCATATATTGTTAAAGTATTTTCACACTTATAAATTGATACAATCTTGGTCTTGAGCTTTTCACACTCGTGTGTACTCTAGCCGGCATGTTTCACCTGGCAGCATCCAAGCCATCCTGTGTCGTATGTTTAGGCCTAATGAAATTGTCTTGTGAAATAAGTGTACAGTAGAAGATAGAGAAATAGTGGTGATTATTGCAGATTTGTAAAGTTGTAAGAAATGCCCAGAAGAAGTCTTGAACTATTAGTCTTTTCCAGTGCAATTATCATTACAGCGGAGGCTGGGAGTCAATCTCGGGTCCGCGGGATAAGTTAACGCTCTAGCGATGTCAAAGCGCCTGCACTTCGTGCTCCCAAGAACCCGCACAACATTTCCTTAAGAGCGATGATTCCACTTTATATTGCTAGAAAGTGAACCTTGTTGGATTTGTATTGCTTGTAGTATCAGCACGTAATGCAGGCGATTTAACTAAGACTAGCACGACGCTACCGAAAGAGGAAGCCAAAGTCTTCAGGTATGGAGCTATGGTGACAGTGAACACGCATATTGCATAGAGCTTACATAAACTATACTGCATACATTTTAGCTTTACACGCTCGCGGATGTGGAGGGAAAGCGGCAGTCCGTAGCACAGCTGCACACATGCGAGCGTGGAAAGGTAAAATGTATGCACTGTATTAGAAAATGTCATGTTTTTATTTTCTTCGGCACGAGTACATTGAAAAAAGTAAGGACTGTGGTTGTTCAAAAGTGTTGTTTAAAATGAATGGAAAAATTGTGTGAACCGGTTGGAAAATAAGTGCAATATAACATTGTTAACTCTACGTGGTCTTCTTTATTTATGATCGGTACCCAATGATCTGTCCGCAGTCTTCGCTGTGTGGTTAGTGTATGCGCTTCCCATTCAAAGGTTCAGTGGTTAGATTCCCAGCGTTGTCAAATGAATAGATTTACCTTCCGTATATGGGGCTACGTATTTGTCCCTTGTCATATGCTGTGCTGGGCAGTGTTAACCACTCGAGTAGGAAGGCCTGCGATGTACACCCATCAAGTGTTGGTCGAAAGATATATACCCTCCTTGTACATCGCATTCGAAGTCCCGCACAGTAGCATCGTGGTATAAAGTATTCTGCCTAGAATCGCGTTACGGAATAAGTGCTGGTGTGATTCCTCATTGGGGAACGAATTTTCTCATGAAATTTCAGCCAGTGTATGGGACCGGTACACATCTAGCATCTTGTTGAATTTGGGGAGCGACGCTATGCAGCGAAATCCGGTAAGCGTTGAGGCGATTATCGTGCTAACCACAAGCTTCCCCAGTGCTGATTGGATGATCGTTCACCTCTGCTGATACATGTGAATATGAGGTCAATATTCGGCTGGACTACTTTGGCCCATGCGGTAGCTGAGTGGTCAGACCTTTAGCCTGTCACGCAGACGGTCTGGGTTCGAGTCTCAGTCAGGCCTGGGATTTTTCACTGAAAAATCCAGTGACACTTGTGGCAGACAATGTCGCAGTTAGAGTTTTGCTCGGGGTTCTCCCGTTTTTCCCCATATTAGGCATCTACATTATTCCATCAACATTTCTTCTTTCCGTCATCATTCCATAACATTTCCCGAACATCGGCTGGTGACGCAAGGAGGGGGCTGGTCTAGGGACGAGTGGATACGCAGCGAACCTTAGTTCAGTCAGCCTGTGTGTGTTTGGGAATGCGCCTAGTTTGAGGGTTAGCGCAATATATCTTAAAAGGTCGTAGTACCCCGTCCAAAAAATTCAATTTAACTTAATAGTAATTAGTGAATTCTTTGTCTGTCTATACTTATGATGAGAATGTCTTCAGTAACTGAACACCCTTGATAAACTCTTTCTCAATGTAAACAATTTCCCCAGCTCTCCTATTAAGAAACCATGGCACCTCTGTCTCTACTGTGTTGGAAGGCCTTGCTTGTTTGTTCCTGCAAGATTTCTTGATCATGTATATTGGTCACTAATGAAGAGTGTAAAGTCTAGATCATATATATATTCTACAGATAGACATAATTTAGTTGATATAATCTAATGGAGAAAAGATGACCTAGCTCAGATATACGAACGTACTGAACATTTCCATTGTGCAGGTCACCCGTCACTCTCTTATGTGTGTGGTAAATATACTTCCTGCTTTGTTTGCGATCTCGAATATCAGAACGCTCGTATTGTAATGGATTAACAAATGGTATGCATTTCCTTTTTGGAAGCTTTCTGCATTGGCGTGTCATTCCGTTAGGTCTTGAAATTAGTCAGTTGTTAGATTTGCATTTCTTTGTGGTGACTTTATTATGTGTTTTGCAGATAAACCATTCGTTTCAGTAGTCTGACAAATCGTTGTTGAGAGCAGATAAATGTGTATTTCAGAGGAAGAAGATATAAAGTGGTTAACTCACTTGCATTTTATTTACAGAGTTAGTTAAAGCCCGAACCACCTAAATACCTTTTGAAGCATGTGGTTAGTGACATGAATCTTGGTATGTGGGGATAACCATATACTAAGAACTCAATAGATAATTAGTGAATTATTTTCTGTTATACTTATGATGAGAATTTCAGTAACTGAACACTCTTATTTTAAATGTAACACCCAAAATATTTTTTCTTTTGAATAGAAACTCACTAAGACCTTTTCAAAACTGTGTTAGGCCTTACTTGTTTGTTCCATGTTGCAAGATCTATTCTACAGATAGACATAATTTAGTTGATATAATCTAATGGAGAAAAGATGACCTAGCTCAGATATCGAATACTAAACATTTCCAAATGCCGGTCACCCGTCACTCTCTTTACGGTTGTGGTAAATATACTTCCTGCTTTGTTTGGATCCATATACTAAGAACTCAAAATGGTATTAACAAATGGTTTTTCTTTCTTGGAAGCTTTCTGCATTGGCGTGTCATTCCGTAAGAAAACAGTCTTGAAATTTCATTTTAAATTTGCAACTTTCAATACTTATATTTGTATTTTTGCAGATAAAGTAGTCTCAAATCTAGATAAATGTGTAATTTTCATAAGATATAATAGTGCTTAACTCACTTGCATACTTTTATACAAATTAGTGTTGCTAACCTAAATACCTTTGAAGCATGTGGTTCAGTGACATGAAACTTGGTTAGATAACCATATACTAAGAATTCAATAATGGTATTAATGAGTTTTTCTACTTCCGGTTTAACCGGAAGTAACTCCAACTCTCTTATTTTAAATGTAACACCCAACATATTTTTTTTTTTGGAATACTCACTAAGCTTTTAAAAATTACCTAGCTTACAAATTCAGTGTTGCTAGGTCAAGGAAAAGTGTAGAATATTTTAAATTATTTAAATAATTCGAAGCATACGGTTCAGTGATATGAAACTTGTCTTGAGGATAACCATATACTAAGAACTCAAAAATGGTATTACAGAGTTTTTCTACTTTTTAAAGTAACTCCAACTCTCTTATTTTAAATTGAACACTCAATAATATTTTTATTTTTGAATAAAGCTCATTAAGAGCTTTTAAAATACATTTGATACTTCTGTACAAATTCAGTGTTGCTAAATAAAAATGGAAGTGGTGCAAGATATTCCTAAAGCCTGGTTAAATCATTCCTTAAATGGTTTCTATGTTCGAGTGACACATTGTAAAGCAGCTGAGGGCTACCAATTTGGACACATAATTTAGAAGGTGAGCTAGCTTTGTTTTGTTTTTGGTTAAGGAAGGAGTATTTTATTATTTTAATATTCGATACACTTTTCTGTTGTCTTGAGTTAGCAACACTGAATTTGTACAGACGTATCAAGTGTGGGTACTTTTTGAAAAACTCTTAATGAGCACTATTCAAAAATGAAATAATATATTGGGTGTTCCGTTTAAAATAAGATAGTTGGAGTTACTTCCGGTTAAACCGCAAGTAGAAAAACTCGGTAATACCATTATTGAGTTCTTAGTATATGGTTATCCTCACATACCAAGTTTCATCTCACTGAACCGTATGCTCCAGAAGTTATTTAGGTGGTGCGTTTATTATTTTAATATTCGATACACTTTTCTGTTTTCTTGACTTAGTAACACTGAATTTGTACAGACGTATCAAGTGTGGGTAATTTTTGAAAAACTCTTAATGAGCACTATTCAAAAATGAAATAATATATTGGGTGTTCCATTTAAAATAAGAGAGTTGGAGTTACTTCCGGTTAAACCGGAAGTATAAAAAACTTTGTAATACCATTATTGAGTTCTTAGTATATGGTTATCCTTACATACCAAGTTTCATGTCACTGAACTGTATGCTTCAAAAGTTATTTAGATGGTGCGGGACTTTTAACTAACCCTGTATATTCAGTACATCGGGACCGTTTTCTAACTGCAGTGTTTTAATATTCCATTGATGGTTCAGGTACGAAGGCGGGCTTCCAAATAAGACCATATGAAATTACTTGGATAATGAATCAGCATATTTTGTGTCTTTGCACTACAGTGACCAAATTAATTGTGTTTGCTACCATTTGTGCACCACTATAGTACACCATTTACCACTATCTACCATTTGTGCCACTCGTCAGATGTTAGACGCACTGAGGCTATTGGTGGGCGCAGTGGAATAGCGATGCGTAAGGCGATCAAATAAGAAGTGCAAGTTTTGTAACAAATTGTTCCACATTCAATATTTTAAACTTTTTTTATAATAATTTAGAGTTGAAATGTATTTACTGCAAACATGGCGTAGTCCGCAAGATGCACCTATTTGCGAAAAACTATATTACCTCAATATTTCTTTGTTACATCATCATGAAAGAGCGAATTATCATTGCGTGTATTTGGGAACTATTGTGTTGCAATAAAACTGCTTTGTGTTCTGGGTGTATTACTTTTTATTAAATAACGATGTAACAGTTAGTGAACATTTAGCGAACGTAGGCGACGGGGGCAGCATCAGCCACGACGGGAGCCTTGACGGAGACCTTTGTAGGTACCAGCTTAATAGGTGGCACCGCGAGCATTGACGGCAACCATAATGGGGGCGGCAGCATATTTAGCAGCGGGGGAAGCACCGATGTAGCCAACCAAGACGGCGGCGAAGAGGAAAAAAATAACCTGTAAAACAAAGTCAACAAGACATCTCATATTACTAATTTACAGCATCTGCTGGAGCAAATATCGTTAGGTCGATTTAACTTCGTGTGGGTAGTTAAGTTGGATTTGAACATATGAAATGAACAGATGAAGTTCCGTAAACAGATTTTTATTAAGTAATCTACCCAAGAAAAATTATATATCACGTTCAGTTTCAAAGCGTATCCTTCGAGAATACTAATTTTATTCGTAGGCTACACTTACTAGGCCTATATACTGAAATTTAACACGAATCAATAGTAGTTCTACATTGTCATCGAAAATAATGAATATGATACAAGGTCAACCATAATAATAATAATAATAATAATAATAATAATAATAATTTATTTATACTGGCAGAGTTAAGGCTATAGGGATACCTTTACCCTTCTCTTAAGGCTATAGGGCCTCTACCAGGTCACAAAGTATACAAGCAGTTAAAACTTAACAAAAAGTTAAAGAACAGAATACTAACATATTACAAAATAATAATAATAATAATAATAATAATAATAATAATAATAATAATAATAATAATAGCATAATAAAATCGATACTAAACAACATGAAAATAATACAATAATAAAAAAGAAAGTAAAATACATTGGAATATAGTAAAAGTAACTCATTTAGTACAAATGGTTAATATGGAAAACGTAAGGTAGAATATAACAAAATGGACTGTAATAAAATAATAATGAAAAAGAAAAGAAATACGAATATTAAATAAAATTCACAATTAAAAGGCTATGATAATAAATTCATCGGCTGATAAAGAGAACAAAAAGGGGAAAGGAAGGAAAGAAATATACAGCCTATATTTTTTACAAAACTATCGCAGAGAAAAGGGCTTATAACTGAAAGGAATCTGAATTGAAAAAGTGCAATTTTAAGTAATGTCATTAATTTTCAGGGGGTTATTCTTTGAGATATTTCAAACAAAAAGCTTAATACAAGTTTGATCGTTTTTGTTTGCTTTTCGAGATAAAATTTGTTTTATATCAAACATTTCATAGAGTGTTTTGGGATAGCCATTGACTTAATTCCAAATATGGTCAATCAATTTAAGAGACTTATTACTTATTAATGAAAAAAAACACATTCTGGCAACGGAAATCGAAGCCAGGACCCTCAGCTTGGCGCGCTGAGTGCTCTTACAATCCGAGCTATGCCGAGACCCAATCCATAGAGCCGGCAGAACTGTTGTCCCTTGCATCATCAATGCCCACTGCCTGCATTTTAAATTTGTGTATGTCATATATGCAGGAGCGTATATTCTAATGACATTTATGGCTATTTCAACGACAGTTCTAGATAACTGTTATCACATATATAGGCCTACTTATTAGAGAACCTCACCGTTGTGTATTGAATATTGTATAATCAATGGCTCCGTGTAGTCAGCACGCAGAGACTTATTAATGGAGAAAACTTAAGAGAGCAATGCATTATGAGGTTAATTGGTTGAAAGAATTTTAGTTTTGTTAATTATGCAGAAATTTGATCCAAACAAATTTAACTTTTCGTTCTGCAAAGGAATTTTAATGTGTTGGCTTAAATTTCTGCATATTTAAATGATAAAACTAATATTCTTTCGACAATTAATTATCATAATACATTGCTCTCTTAAATTCAATGAGCATATTATGAATTAAATCTTTGTCTTTCCCGAAACACGCTATGAAATGTTTCATATAAACTTTTTTTGTCTCGAAAAGGAAGCAAAGACGAGCAAAATTATGATAAACTTTTTGTTTGAAATATCTCAAGAAATAATCCCTGAAATTAATGAAATTGAGGACAGTTTTTGAAAAACTTGCTAACTGAAAAAAAAAACTAAATTTTACAGGAGAGACAAAACACTATAGTAAGCAAGTTTTGCTGTAATTCTCACTTATAGAAGAAAGCAGGTTTTGGGGGGGAAAGATCACACTTTGACACACTGCAATGAAGAGAAATAACCCAATTTTACTAAGACGTCTTGAACATCATGTAGAGTCCTGCCTTACGTTAACGAATCCATCAAAATCTCAATTTTACAAATTTTGCAGTTAGCAAGTTTTGCAAAAAACGGTCCTCAATTACTTATGATTCACTCTGTATAGGCTATATCATTTTCAATTTCCGTCGTATAAAAGGAGAGAATAAATAATTAATGCAGAATGGTAATGAACTACATTATCAATTTCATCTCGCGTGTTTTCAAAATTTTGTTTTATATTTTAATTTAAATACGTAAAATGCAGGATCAACTGATCAACAAGAAATGTTTAAGAATAAAATTATGGATTTTACATGCCATAAGAATTGTAAGAATATGATATAATAGATAACACTGCATTACAATTTAATCAAATGCACTGTTATTTCTGGAAGGGAGACATACGTTTTACAGTGTAGGTTGTGAAACAAGATAGCCAAGTGCCAATCACATTAATACACAGCAACTATGCTAAATAAGAAAAAATAAAAATATAGTTTACAAGAGCTCCATATAGATCCTATTATTTACTACAAATGCCTACCCATAGGCTGTAGGAAGGCAGAAACAGTTTTGAATGAATAACAGCGGGCTACTACAGGAAATGTTGGCGTAGAGCGTATTCAGAATCTCAGCGCTGAGCAATCTGATGGCATCACGGTGTTCCGAATTTCACCGATGGCGTGACTGATGCTCCACCATGTCGCACCGGTGCCATCAGCTCGCAGAGGTTGTGGCAGTCTCCATCAGTCGCCATCAATGAATCTGATTGGTTCTAGTATAGGGCGGGAATTAGCAGACGAATGACATCGTGCACTGTTGTGTCATGGCGGTGTGTTCTGCTTTAGTTCTGCTGTATTGTTTGTAATGAGCACAACGTAAAAACAATATGTTAATGGCTTATGAGCGAACATGTCAACGGACTAATTATTACTACCGGTTCAGGAAATAAATTGTTTATGCTCTCTTTTCTTTGAACGAGAAGACAGTACGAAAATTTCGCAAAATTTTGCTAGCATAGCACAGACAACTTGTACAGTTGCAATGACAGCCATCGATCCTTCCAGCAGTTTTGTTCCTATTTCGCTGCAGAGTGACGTCATTGTTGTCCACCGGTCCGGTGAGATTCGGAATACGCTGGTAGGCTTCCGCGGTCGGTGTACAGTAGTGGCAAAAAAACCCCCCCGGACTGTCCCTTGTAGCTGATTTGAGAGCCGTGTTCACTCCAGAGCACGATAAACTGGTAACTAAGGCTTTTGTGGTTCGAATCCTACTTGGGAAGGAAACTTTTTTTTGTTCCTTATTCAAATTTATTTATTTTTTTGCCACTAATGTACATGGTCTGTGGAGAAACTTCCGGGCTTATACCCGTTGTCTTGGTTGCTAGTGGCTGACGTTTCGATCGCTGTGTTGTGATTATCCTCAGAGCAGTGGAAGTTAAGGCGAATATTATACGTGACATTGAACGTGGTCTTTCGCAAGTAGACGTGAGTCGATAGCATAGTTTAAGTAAATCAACTGTGAATAACAGTATACAGTGTAATCCATTCCACAAAAATGAAATATTTTTACTGCAGTATAGGATTTCATTTTCGTGTTCACAATTTCATTCATTCCTCTCATTTAAGGTTAGGGGAGAGACACTTCGGATATAGTGAACGAAATAAGTAAGCCCGCAGAGGTTCACTATATCCAGAGTTGACTGTACCTATTTGCAGAATTCTGCACCATGAAATATTCTCAAAAAGAAGGTTGGGACTTGTTTAAATCTTTTCCCAGTGAAACATTTCCCAAAATGCGAAAGTTTGCTGAAAATTTAATGCCAATCTCTTGGTTCTACATATATCTCTGAACAGATGTTTCAAAAATGAATCAAATAAAAAGCCAGTATCGTAGGGCACGATAATTTGATCTACCTTTTAAGACTCTGTTGTTCATTCTTTGCGGCAAACATTGATGAACTGATTAGAAGTAAACAGTGCAAAAATGTAATTAACAGAAAAGGTATTATCTGATTTTCTTTACTTCAGAAAATATTGACAGTATAATTAACAAAGTGACATTAGAGAAGTTTGTGACATCATGAGCACATGAATGCGTAATAGCTCCGCAAAGAATGGGCACCATTCTTTGTGATCTCTTATCCGCGGGTAAGGGGACGCTAGCCCGATGGTGCACTGTGCTGATGACCGTTGCTATAAACGATACATAGAAATACGAAAGCATAGAATTTATGTGATGCTTTTAAATTTCATATCATTTGTTTATTATTGCCGTGGCAATTTCATTTGTTAAGAATCGTGAACACTAGTTCTGAAATTAGACCGAATAAACGTTAGCATAATTTATCTGACTAGAGCCCGGATGTTATGCAAAATGCCTTTTTAAACTAGTATATGTATGAAAGACCTATTAGAGATAAAAACACATTTGAGGACGAAGGCTCAAATTTTGCCTTTTGCCATTTTAGCTCCCGTTGCCTCTTTTAAGGTTAAATGCCTTTTCATTTTTTTACGTCGTTATTGTACATTTTCTATACTTTAATGCATTTAAAATAAACCGCATATAAATTATATCAAAACAAAAAAGAACGGTTGTACAGATTAAAAATATATATTCACCCCAAACAGATATTTGCTGAGAATCTTATTCTCCACAATACATATGTTTCCAAGAAGTCGTACACTTTTCTCCCTACCGATTCCATCTTTTATGTCACTTAACAAAGATGTTTGAACGATATAACCAGGTTCGAGACTTCGAATAAAGAGGAGTTTGGGAAAGCATAACGGCGTACTGAGTATAGTGGTCTTGCTTACAGTAGAGGGTACTTAGAATGAATGACAACAAATACGCAAAGGTAAACGCTCTGGATTTGAAATGATGAATAATTTGGTTTTCATACAAACTGTGTCTGAAACTATATACACGGTTAGAAAAGTCAGAGCAAGAGATGTTTTAAGCCCTCAAATTAATTTAGAAAATGATGCAGAAACTTGAGACATTTACACGGTTACTTGTAAAACAGAAGTGAAATCAATTTTTGTAAAAAATTAAGGATAAAAACTGTCTTTTAGAGACTTTTTAGTTTTTTCGTTTTTGCTACTTTTAATGCAGCGCAGCTTTTTACAAAAATAAAAGATTTACATTTGAGACACTGAGAATATCTTGTAGTAGGTACATTACTTCTAAAACGACCAATAGGATAAATGAAAAAATTAAAATTGTACATGCTTATTTCCACCATTAAAATATAATTAAACACAAATGCTTATAAAAAAAATAAATGCTTTTCACATTCTTTTGAGATTGTCATTTATTCTTCACAATGTACATATATGTTTCCCATACTAGACTCTCTAAAGGGTGCAACGTTGTTGCCTCAACACATCTCTATCTACCTGCAGCGATTCAATCTTTTATGTGCATAACAAAGATATTTATCGGGTCCAAAACAGTATAACCCTCAGTGCTCAGGTCACTTCGGGTTTAACAGCAAAAGAAAGGGGATGAAGGAAGTATTAAAGCAAGTCTCCAGATCCCATTACTGTTGTCGCTTGCACGCACAAGTCTCGCGTACTTTGAAATCTCTAATCCCTTCTCACGCCCCTCTTTTTGAGATAATACACAGTCGGTTTTCCCGATCTCTGAAAGAAACTAGAGACAGTCTTCTGAAAAAAAGTTGTTTTAAGTTTGCTCCAATCACTTCAGTAGAAGGAGAAAGATCTTTTTCCAACATGAAAAACGTTCTCTCTGACAGGCGGCTCACTTTGACAGTTGGAAGCTTAAAAAAGCATCTTGTTGTGACATGTAACCAAGGAAAGTGAGTACGTTATGGGATAGTTTGTATTTGTCTATTTTTTGCCTGTTTTCATGAATAATAAATGCCTATTTCACTGCCTATTTTTACTATTTTAGTGCTTATATCCCTGTCTATTCTAATCATGACATTTGCTGGAAACTAACATAACACTAACATTGAAGAGCAAGCTTGCTGCAAGCTTGCGATCCTGTAGCAAGTACTCACCAGCTTGTACATGGTATTGTCTTGTGCAGATACTGATGCCATGTGAACACTCTGGGCTCCTTTTATACTGTTCTCTGACAAGGGTGGTGAGCGCATGGGAGTCAAGTATAGCAAGACTCACATTACTCATCACGCCAAGTGCTGTTATCGTAGTCTGCACTATCACATAGCAATTATCTTAAGATTGCATTTGGCTAGTTGCACACTCAAATCACGCTACGAGTTTAGGCTTCTTAAAAATAGCATTGTGTTTGTCACTTATAGCGTTTGTTGTTTATTACGTTCCTATACTTAGTGATGATGTAAAATGTATTACAATTGAAATTATGATAATAATAATAATTTAATTTTAATAATAATAATAATAATCGGAGAAGATAACCGATAATTCGAAAATGTTAACAAAATTGATTACGTTTAAATAACACAAACAAAGTTCTTATCATACATATTCCGAATTTGATTTAGATGTTAGCTACATGTATACAAGAGTTATTTAGAATTAAACAACAAAAAGAACTATTAATTAAACACTGAAATACAAACTGTAGATTTTATTAAGCTAAAATACATAGAATGTTAATATATTTCAAATAATGTTAGATAATACAAGAGATTGTTATGAGACAATTTTTAAAAACAGCACTATCAGGATGCATGTGTAAAGGAACGTAACAATGTTTAGACAGTGATAGTTTAAGTCAAGAGAGTGAAATGCTAAGAAATCAGCTCCTTTTTTAAAAGTGTTTATTGTCTTGCACCCCTAATACTTTGTGACAGGGAATTCCATTATATGTATTGTTTAAAATTTCGTTCAAGTGCATTTTGATTTCGCCAACTGCATTTGCGTTACAAGACTATAAAATTATTTTTCCTATAAAAATGTTGATTAGTCCACAAGCGGTAGTCTACATAGTCTACCTGGTAGAGGGGAAAGTTTAAGGCCTGATGGCCTTATCTCTGCCAGGTTAAATAAATAAATAAATAAATAAATAAATAAATAAATAAATAGATAAATAAATAGGTGTAATTCCTGGTAGAAAATCGGATATTAATATGCTTCCAGAAAGACTGGATGTGTGTCACTTAATGGAGCTATTCCTATGGCCTATATTACACATCAAATTTCTGTGTCACGGAATACGATAAAAGTTTTGATCAAATAAGGCTATAATTATGATCAAATGTAAGAAGTACATTACACTACATCAAAACTTTTATCATATCTTTCATCACAATTCTAATAATGGAGCCACAACAATTCTGTGCTTGTTGCAACTGTAAATGCAGTAATGTATATTCCATTAATAATAAAGAAGACATTAAAGAAAGAAAGTATTTCGTCGGCTTAGAGTTTAAACCTGCCAACTAATAAAAATGAAATTTTACAGGAGAAACAAAAGACTGAGCATAAATAAACTCTGAAGCTTTAGGATCAAATCAAAGTACAGACCTGGCCCTAAAGTTTCAGAGTTAATTTATACTCAGTGAATAGAAAACCTATGTTACGTTTTGCGATTAAATGCTCGGTTGATTAGAAAATTGAATTGGAAGTTTCAGCAGTCTGGCAACATCGCCGTTAACACACTGCTCTTTCTTCTCGTAATACAGATGTAAGCGGTCAATGAACTCAGGTCTGTCTATCTTAATGAACTATCCACTATTTCCCTTTCTGGCTACAACGTTGCAAGTTGGTCGCATTTGTCATGGCTTCAAATTAGAGTTTTTTAAATTAAATTTACACGAAAACTGCCCACGCTATTGAAATACGCCGGAGGGATAAATGATTCATTATTAGATTCTCTATCGATATGATCAAAAATCACGATCCTACGTTAATAAAGGGTGTTAAACATTTAAGGTGTTTTTTCTAAGAAAACTTCGGTCTTTCTACGAATATGGAATTACCACTTTTTGTTATATACAACATGACCTGTTCGCTCATGAAAATTATTTCACTTTCATCCTGTATATAGAAATAAACAGGTATACAGATAGAGGTATGCCGGAAGTTCTTTTTTTCCTGCAAGAATTCTGGCAACGTGAAAATATAGAACTAATTTCCTACATCTCCAAAATACTTTGTTCTGTATTTTGTACAGTGAGAAAACTAAATTTTGTCCTGTCATTTCGTTTAAATTCTTAACTTTTTCGACGTAACTATTCTCGACATAAATGCTATTATAGCTAGGAGAAATATTTCGTTTTAACGCTTTCAAATTATTCACTTGCATTTTTCCTGTTAAAATTAATTAATACTAGTCCACAAGCGGCAGCAATTCTACCAAGGACTAAGTCCATAAAAAGTTCAAATAAAAATTGTTCAATTTATTTTCAATCAAGAAACTAGACATTTTGATAGTTATTTGCTTCCATAATAGTAAAACATTTTTTCCCTCTGAATATATATTTTTTTTGCCAAATACTTTTCCTTCAACTTATCCGTCTTCAGTTCTTGAGTTTCAATAGAAATCGCTAGTAACAATTTCTTGATTTTCTGAGTTTTTCATTTGGGAGTAATGCAGTAGCTATTTCCGGTCATTGCGGATTGTATGTGAAAGTTAAGAAAATGTAAGGTTTGTCATGCTTTGAACAAAAAACTTAGCATCTTTATAGCTGCTATGTTTCATGAACAACCCTAAAATGTAGAGGCAGAATCACTTTTTCCCACTAAGAGATCTTGCTGAGGTGATGAAAGACTACAAAATCTTGTAGGCCTATTATTTTATCAATAAGTAATACCTTTTGGTCTTTTCTCATGAATTGTAATTTTTGCATTTCTTCCAGACAATACTGATCTATCAAATACTGTAATTAATTTGTGTAAAAATGAAATTTCTTATATTTTCTGTAAATAGGCTGTTGTGAGGAATTTATTGCTCAGATGTGGAAAATGAAATGTTATGTCAAGTTTTAGAATCTTAAATGCGCCCTAAATAAAATTGTCCATCGTAAATCGTTAGCAGCTTCAGTGTTTCATTTGTTGCCGGTTGCGAGAAATAAACTTACTCATCACGGTTGCAAGAAGTGAAATGGCATGCTATTTTCCCTACAACAAAATGTGCTTGGCAGCGATCACAAATGTAATCAATTAAGCCAAGGAAATATGAAATTAATTTTGATGTAGTTTAGAAAACGCAGCTAAAATAGGAAGCATGACTCAATTACTACCAAGGAAAGTTAAAAGAATCAGACATATAAATATCTATATCACAATGCCATTACATATATGAAAAGGACCACACTAGTTTTGATTTAATTGCAAAAGTATTTAATTTTTAATAACAATATTGTTACTTTAATAACTTTATAGTTTTCAGTAATATAAGTTTATTAGGCCTATAGCCGTTACTCAGTAAATTATAGAAATGGAGATCTAATATAAAATATTCTTTCTCTGCGTCTACTTACATAAAAGCCCCAAAAGGTTTCACTTTAATATCATATAGCATTATTTGTTTTTTCGTTTTGCTCTATCACGTCAACATAGAGCGCAGCTTTCACAGTACAAACTTTGGTTATAAGTTCAAAATCATTTTAATGTTAAATATTTGGGGTAACCGAAAAAGATTTACATTTGAGACACTGAGAATGTATTTTGTAGTAGGTAATGGTAATAATGTCATCAAACATTCTTAATTTTTGTAGTTCTTGATATCAATACACAGCTGTACTCGGAAAATACAGACCAGAGAATCAGATCTGTAATTTATTTTTTATACATTATCAAAAAATTGCACAAATGAAGATCGACATATTCGCATTATGATGGGAAAGAATCTGAGCCGTCTGAACTCTATGTCAGCATTCCTGTAGGTCATGGCCTTCAAAATAGCCTATTGTTTATTGTAGTGTGTGTTTTGTTTTATTCTGAAAACGGCTGACTTGATGCTGCTTCCTTAAGGAAGCGAACATCAAGTTTCGTGAATAAATTAATTAGTTTCAAAACTGACGAAAGATGGATTTTGGAAAAAGGAAAATGATAGGAAAATTGACATTTCACTGAAACTACTATTTTCCGAAAAACTTTGGGTTCCAAGCTTCAAGCTATGTCTGGCTCAACATTTTATATTCGTGAGCAACTGTTTTCGTTTTAACGACATCGAGAATGAGGGGTCATTTATTAAAATCCGTTCATCCGTTTTCCCGTAATTTCCATTACCAGTTCAAATTATATATATAGATGTTGACTGCTTTACATATACATTATCTATACACGACTTTAAACGCATTGCCAAGGATAGAAGTCTCAAAAAAAAAAAAAAAAAAAAAAAAGGAATTATTGCCAAATCATGTTGAAGATATTGTATGACTTACAGTCATTGCAGGGCCCGGATTCTGATAACATGTCATATTTTTTCCTTGTATCGGAGACATTGCTCGTCTGTTTATAAATCTCATTTGTGACATCCACTTTCTAAAAGCCTATAATTTATAGGCCATTATTTTGACATTTTTTGTTATTTTCTGGTTTTAGGTCATTTTTAAAAGCTATATGTCATATTTAGGCCATTTTTCAAGTTTTGGATCAATATTTTCGTCATTAACGGCATTTCATAAACGCAATCTTCTTTCTGCATTATATTTTGTCGTATTTACATTAATCTACTGGAAGAAACGAACAGAAACATACGGTAATATAGGGTAATTATATCACATCACGTCGAGTTTTCGTCTGCTTGCTGCGAACGGAAATGAAAGAACAAAGATGGCGAACGATTATTATACCCAGTATTTATTAAGCCATTCAGGAGTGGGCTAGTTTATCTTTCATTGTATTTATTAATTTGTATTCATTTCAAATTTACTAGCAATAAAAACAAATAAATAAATAAGTAAATAAATAAATAAGTGCATAATGTCTACAGCAGTGAATGTCACGACGCAGACGTTTAAATGTAGCCCATCTGCAATGTGTTTGGCTGCCGCAAATAAGAATGACGCGACTATAATACATGAATTTTTCTTTTGTAAGTCTTGTGACAGACTTTGCAACAATGAAATTTATAATTCGAATTTATAATTTACAACAATGAGACTTATTCCTTGTTACGCGAACGCGATTATGAAACCGTTTAACTTCCAGTTGCAATAAAATTTTCAGTGAAGAAAGTTCTAGTCACAGTATTTCAGTTACCGGTACTGTTATTTTTTTTCATGAAACATTTAAATAAAATTATTCGGCTACTGTAATCCAACATTTCAAGTCCTAATTTTTTTTCTTTGTTTCTTTACAGAAGTTCTAAAAGTAAAATGATGCTCTGAGACTGTAGATTTTTAATTAATTATTCAAATTACTTAATTAATTCAATTAATCTTGTTCTTGTTTTCTACTTTTCTACTTGTTAAAAATTAAGTATGTACGCCTACTAATTAAAAAATCTTTACTCTATAACTTTTGTACAGTAGTTAATACAAACAATTGAGGCGTCAGCCGGAAAAAGGGCCCATAAGCAAAAGTCATGTTTCCAGAAAAGAATGACTGAAAGATTAATTATTATGTAATTGCGATTTGAATGCACTTTTATCAAGAAAACAGTTTGCATACTTTTACAATAATATTTGTCTACAAGTGTTTGTTAAATAATGCATCCCGACTTTGATAGTGTTATAAATATATATATTTTTATTGGAGCATTTTATAGGCCCTTTTTTCCAGGGAAGAAGTTTACTTTATCAAAATACTTTCAATATGATTATATTTTAGCAGACATTAAACATCGGCACTGAACAGCGCACATTACAGAGGTTTGCAAGTTCAAAATCATTTTAGTATAATTATATTTCTTACATATATCTCATAGTTACGTCATAAATTCTACCGAATACGTGAAAATAAAACAGAGTACAGCTTTACAGGTTATTTAGTATTAATCTATAATGGATTCACACTCGTTTCAAAGTTTATCTTCAGAGTGCAGTTTACACTTTAGTGCACATCCTAGATGGACTCACACTCACTTTGAGGATATCTTCAGTGATGTTTGCTGAATTCCTCAACTAAGCAAGGGTGCATGGGTTCATTCAATTAGCAACCCTGCCCCCTGTTTACAAGATAATGAAATGAAACTACGTAAGCAAGTAGATTTTAAGACTGAGAATCGAATTAAACATTCTCTCGAAAAAGGGCCTATAGACCTATGGGCCCATTTTCCGACTACCGCCTCAATTATTAATTAAAATAAAATTTGCAATTTTTAGATTTTTGTAATAGATCATTCTCATTAAGTTTTAGAGTCATTTTATAGGTCATTTTTCTAGAATTTTTCGGTCATCAAAATTCGGGCCCTGATCATTAGATAGCGTTTTCTTGTCAGTATGCAAGGTGTGTCCCATTATGGATTATGAACTGCTTTAATGTTCCGGAAATACGAGTCTTCCGATTCTATATTGTCTGGAGTAGATTAAAATTCCTTCTGAACAAAGGAAATTTGACGGTAGGCATATGCAGATCATGTATGAAGGAGGTCAGAACACCAGCAGAACTTTGGGAACACTAATAAAGGAAAGGTCGGTAAGCTCACGATCTGATTAAGGTCAACCCGAACTGCATCAGGAACTGTACTTGAGACATTCTATCGCTCAATTTGTCGTATCGTCATAACAATGTAAATGTTACCACAAAAAGTGAAGTCATGACATGGCGTACTTGACCGCTATACCGTGCACCACCCCTGCATCTGGGCAGTATAAAAACAGGCACATGAGTCCACACAGTATCAGTTTCTGCACAGACAGACACTAACACACTACAACATGTACAAGCTGGTGAGTACTTTCACTGCATGTCTATGATGGTGGCCGCCCACCTAATCTTTTCAAAAGATTGGAGTAATATCCAAGTTATAGGCCTCGTATTAACAACTAATATTTTGCAGTTATTAAAAAAACTTCCATACAACGTAATCCTAATATATTCTGAGATGACTATAAGGGTGTAGTGCGGCTAAGAAAACCTAAATTATCTGTTAGAGTCTCTGGACAGACGTCGTTCTCAAATAAATTAATTTCTACACTCAGATTACAATGAATTCTCTCGTGCTATTTTCATTGTTTTAAATTATTAATGTCATTATCTTGTTCAATAAAGCATATTAGAATTTTCATATAAATCTTGAAATCAAGAACCGGTATCAACGCACTAAATTTAATATTTATTGCTACATAATATACAAAATAAATACATATTACTGATGTGGTGCACATCCGTTTGAGCAAGCTCATGTTCGAGGGCGGTTTCTATAAATTGAGGGACTGGGTACAAGAAGGGCATTTTAGAGGATATGACCTTTTTGAGTAAAACGTTTTATTGTGTTCTCTGATCTGTTATATATATGATCACCAAGTTGTAGTTTAATACTGTGATCATAGAGGGCAGGAGTAGCCAGAATGTAAAGGCGTGCATAGATAACATTATTACGGTTTGAATTTTCAACATCAATTTTCCCAAAACTTGCAATTGAGAGAATTTCCTTTCTTGCACCCAACCCCTCAATTACTATTTTGTACTAAATGAAACATAACAAAGTTTCAATAAAATTACTAAACTAATACAATTATTACAAAACATGAATAATTACAAAGACTATTACACTTTTACTACGTCATACCACTTTTTACCTTTGAAACGGTACGAAAGAACATGTTTCAACCAATCATGGCTATTTATCGCTACAATTTTTTTCACTTCCCTAGCATTTGTTTGTTTTTATCACTTCCCTAGCATTCTTTTCTTTGTTTGCCAACATTTGAAACTGCAAATTATTTACGGTACTATAAAACATGCTTTGCGATCGTAATTTGTTTCCCGCATACAGAGTCAACTAAAAATGGCGGCTCCGTTCAAACGTTTTGGTGAAGCTAACATTAGCGAAACAGACTTTAGTGAGTCAATTAATATTTTATTGTATTAGAGTATTTTATTTCTTCTAATCTTTAGGGTAAATGTTGGTAATACTGTGATACGAGTAATATTATGACTGTTTTATTGTAATTTTACTGATCGTGAGAAGAACCGGTTTTGTGCAGCAACTTGTCCACGAACATTCTCTTAATACGTTGACGTAAAATAACCGATCTTCCTCTCGATCAGAAAAATTGTAATAAATTCTCAAAAAGAACTATCTCAGTATTACTCGTATCACAATAATACCAACCTTTACCCTATATACTTTCTTATCACCTTTGTTTCTTTGTTTGCCAACAATTCAAACTGCAAATTCTTTACGGTACTATAAAACATGCTTTGCGATCGTCATTTGTTTACAGCACAGATAGTCAACTGATAATGCGGCTCCGTTCAAACGTTTTGGTGAAGCTAACATTAGTGAAATAGAATTTTAGTACGTCAATTAATATTTTATTGTATTAGAGTATTTTATTTCTTCTAATCTTTATATATTTTCTTCTAATAGTGTAATAGTCAATTAAATTCCACTCGAGTTTTAATTTTCTCTAGATAAATCAAAGTCTCTACTGAGATTACTGTTGATAAAAGTACAGAATCAAGTCAATAACAGAAAATAAGTTGGAATGAATAAATAGTGTATTGAAATTAAGAAAAAAGAAAAAGAGAATGAACACTAAATAATTTGCTTACTTTTTTCTTAAATTCATTAAACTCGAAATAACCTCGGTCAGGATTTATTATCAAAATAAACTTATCTATATAACTTTGCCCTTAACTCTGCTTATGATTTATTCCAATAGTTGCGTAACATTTAGGATCAGCTAAAGGATATGTCAAATTTCTTCTGGTAGGATAAATACATATTCTTGAAATAACTACTGAAGCTTTTCTGGCGACATGATAACTCAAAATTTTCTCGGGCTTCCAGCCAGGTCATAAGTTGGTGATCCACCGACGTTTCGAGGATGTTCATCTTCCTCATCTTCAGGGTTAAATGATAACTAGGGGCTTGAATGAATGAAAGAGAGGGGAAGTGGGAGGAGAAACTTTAAAGGTACGTGAAAACACGTCCTTGCAAGGGGGGAGTGGGGGCTGTGAAAAACTGAATATGTGAGCTCCAAACCTCTTGGCCACTTGTCTCACTTCGGGTTTCGCCGCCCCAGTGAAGGAGCGCTAAAAATTTAGAGGGGGAAAGCAGAAATTGGACGTAACAAGATAACTAAGGGAAAATCGAAAAATCGGAAGAGAATTGGGAGGACAAATTTAAAAGGTACGCAAAACGCGTCCTTACAAGGGGTTGGGGGCTGTACAAAACTAAATATGTGAGCTCCAAGCCTGTTGGCCACTAGTCTCACTCCGGGTTACGCTGCTCCACTGAAGGAGCTCTAGAAAATTTTGAAGGGGAAGCCGAAATTGGACGTAACCTCTTAGGTACCACATACGCGAAGCCACCGGCGTGGCTCAGTTGGTTAAGGCGCTTGCCTGCCGGTCTGAAGTTGTGTTCGGGCGCGGGTTCAATCCCCGCTTGGGCTGATTACCTGGTTCGGTTTTTTCCGAGGTTTTCCCCAACCGTAATGTGAATGCAAGGTAATCTATGGAGAAATCCTCGGCCTCATCTCGCCAAATATCATCTCGCTATCACCAATCTCATAGACGCTAAATAACCTAGTAGTTGATAACTAAGGGTACCCAGCTCCTTAATTTATAGTGTCGGAGGGAGTAGTCAGCCGAGGAAATGAAATGAATGAATGAAAGAGGGTGGGAAGTGGGAGGAGAAACTTTAAAGGTACGTGAAAACACGTCCTTGCAAGGAGGGAGTAGGGGCTGTGAAAAACTGAATATGTGAGCTCCAAGCCTCTTGGTCACTTGTCTCACTTCTGGTTTCGCCGCCCCAGTGAAGGAGCGCTAGAAATTTCCAGTGGATAAGCCGAAAATGGACGTAACCTCAGCCGAGGAGCTGTGCGCTGATTGGCTCTTATTAGTGCAGACCGCGGCGTGAACGCGGCCGACATGTCGTCTTGCTTTGTGCTGTCCGGCTGGTTGACCGCGGGTCTCACGATGGGCTCGGCGGATGAGTTCTTGGGTGTCCTCCGCTGATGACGACCCGTCGTCTGGGCGTTGAGAAATTTAATAGCCGGTGCCCACGCCGCGCTTAGTTGGAGACCCGAGTCCCGATTCAGGTTACGCGGAAGATTTGTATGATATTTATATATTTGTTCAATTTGAAAAATATTAAAATCGGAATAAATCAAATTTATTGGATAATCAATTGGTTTGTTTAAGCATATTTTAATTATCTGCTTTTGAAGCGGGGAATGTATACATTTTGTTGCTCGTCCTCATCCAATTGTACCATACTGGATGACACACTGAACCAAACCTAAATAAACTAATCGCAGAATATTATTTTGTAGGGATGTAAGAGCGAAAAATTACAAATTATAAATTGTTTTACGAAGTCTGTTACTTAAAGAAGAAATGAGTTTTAATATTTTTAGACTGCCTTCATTAAGATTAAACTGCATGGTTCTATGAAAACAAATTTAATCTGTAATGCATTTCGCAATGCTGTGCTGTCTCCTGAATGCATTTACGTGCAGGAGATTATTGCATCACCATTTAGAGACTTCAATAAAGCACAATATGATGGTTTAAAGCACCATGACTAACAACCCAAGTTGTATCGTTAGGAGATTACTTGCATAAGGAGTTTCAAATTAAGAGTTTTGTTGTTAAGTAAAGACTCAAAAGAGATCATGACTTCAAAACAACATATTCATATTTTGACTTTTAAAAACATTAATGTATATACAAATTTGGATAAAATATACAGTACAAAACGAAATTGTTAAGGTAACCATGACTATCAATCCCACCTTCTTAATCATTCCAATCTTAAGCCACAAGACACATTGCACTTTTCTTTGGACATCCATCTTGTACAATTAATTGTAACAATGAGAATTATTTCACTTGTTCGATTATTATCGTCTTTTATTTCCTTCAGTGCCTCAAACTTACAGACAAAAAGCTTTGAGAGTTTTGTTTTCATCTGGTACCAATATTAAATTTTTATTTCTATTCATTAAAAAAATATGATCCTCTGAAACCCCACCTTGGCTTTAAGACACAGTGTCTATCTTTTTTTTTTAGGCTCGTTTAGCGTAGGTTGAAACATACGTTCTTTCAAGCACCTAATTTTAGGCAATATCATCGCTCGAGAGTTTCTCATGTTGCATACATTTAGGAATTTTTACATAAAGTTGTTGCAACCTATCCTATTCGAGCCTAAAAATCAGAGTTCTAATTGGACGGAGTTTCGCAATAATAGACCAACCAACAATTTGGAAAAAAAATGAGATATTTACACAAATATGTTGATGGCAGGCTAATTTAACTCGGAAAAAATCAAGAATATGATATCTGAATTTTGATGTTATTTATAAGCAAAATTCGTTTATTGCATAAAATTCAATCATTTATTTATTTTGCTTTGAAATATTAATTCAACTGGTGGTCTCTTATTAAAAATCGGCTAGCCTTTTTTGGTATCAGCCTATTTGTGCTATTTTTTGTAATAGTAGGCTACGAATGGTATAATACTTCTTGAATAAAAAATTTATTGCAATGGCTAATAACTCCAAACAGGTTTCTGGCGCTTGGTCTAATATTGCGGAACTCCGTCCAATTATAAGTCATAAAACCTGTAAGCATGTTTAAGCATCGTACTTTAGGTCTAATTACAACTGTAACTGCAATATTTCTTCAACAAGTCATGCAGAGCCAATGCACAGGATAGTATGCAACTAAACCTGTACATTCAGTGTTAAGGTATAATTTATTTCTTGTCCGCAGGTGATCCTTGCTCTCGCTGTCTCCGCCGTTTCGGCTGGATATCTCGGCGCCCCCGCCGTCGCCACTTACGCTGCTGGCCCCGCCGTTGCTACTTATGCCGCCGGCCCTGCAGTAGTGCGTGCCGGTCCCGTAGTGGCTGCTCCCGCCATCGCCCCTGTTGCCTATGCTGCCCACCCTGCTCCTCTCGCATACGCTGCTCCCGCTGTGGTCAAAGCTCCCGTCGTAGCACCTGTCGCTTATGGAGCTCACGCTTTCATCCATTAAGCAATACTCAAGTAATGCTGAACTGTACATAGACATCGACAAAGTCAAATAAAACTTATTTTGGCTGTTACCATTGCCTTTATTTCACCGTCAAATGTGATTCGATTCCATTACTCCCAACAAATCGGTAGGATTGAATGCATTTCACACAACACTATACAGTATATCAGGCATGCCAGAAATTAGACACTAAATGTGCAGTTATGTGCGCGGATCGCCGGTCTGTGCAGACTGCATCATTCAAGCGTTGCTCTTACCAGTTCTTACCTGGAGGGGTGTACAATAATCTATTCTGCGCTTCTAAGGTTGGATTAAATAGGCATTTGGACATTATAAGCACACTTAGCAGAAGGAAAAAAAACAGTTATTATCAGTGTCTAGATTTGATAATTGTAATACCAAAAACTTTAGGCTTACTCAGTTATACTTCATAAACTTGTGATTTGTAAAGCATAATTTATTAATATGATTTTTATATAGTATTTGAAAAAAAATTGCAGTACTTTCGAAAGAACAAAAAACGAACAAGTATTTCATTTTACGTAGCAGGTACTAATTATTTTAAATTAATAGACTCTACTCTTTCATTGTTCGTCAAGGGTAAACAAATGTTGATGAAAATATTATAGGACTCCCAATTAATTACATGCAGTATCATTGTGCAGTTTTTACTCTGAAAGCATTTCCTTGCTGTATGTCAATATAAATTAACATTAATATTAATAAATGATAAAAATTAAGCTTAGAATTTAAATTCACATATAATTTATTTGGAAAACTTTGAGAGCAAGTATCGACACGTTTATATACAGCACCAAGCACGTGGACTGCCATTTTTGTAGTCATTCCATTAATTCTAAAATTGACTTATGTCTTTTGTTATTGCAGAGTTCGTTTACAAATCGTCGTTTTTGTACTTTTATACGGAGTTGTTTGACATGCTCACACGCAATGGTTTCTCCATCTATTGAAAAGTGCTTAGAGCGCAACTCGTTCAAAATTTTATGCAATAGTGCATTAGAAGACCCCTTCATTTTTGACATATTTACAGATTTACTTCAACTGCACAATAACTCCACAATTAACGTACCGAACATTAAACATGTGCCTACACATTGCCGATGCATCCATTAAGTACGTAGCTGCTATCACATAACGAATGTAAAGTAGTTGCAAAAAAAACTGGACCGACCCTTGTAGCTGATTTCAGAGCCTTGTTCACTCCAGAGCGTCGGTGCATATTCCTTGGACCCGAAAACACCTGTGTAGTTGAACAACAGCCACGCACTGTTTTCGTCTTCATTGAGTAGCAAAAATCTATATTATCTTCATAAAGAAAATGAGTAATATTTAGACAAAATTTGGTTTATACAGTAGAATTCCTCGTATCCGGCAACTGTGGGAAAAAGCCAGTGCAGGTACTTGATTTTGGCGGATAATTGGAAAATACTTTTCGGGTCCAAGAAATATTCACCGACGCTCTGGAGTGAACAGGGCTCTGAAATCAGCTACAAGGGTCGGTTCAGTTTTTTCTTTTTTTGCCACTACTGTACATAGTGCGCGGCTGCCTGCCCTTCTGACGTCTGTGTGCCCGGAGGTCCGTGTGCTCTTAACTTGCTACTTTGTTGTGGGTCGGAAATGGGTTTCCCTGCTATAAAGCTATACAGGATGATTCACGAGGATTTACCGTCCTTTACGGAGCATATTTCCAAAGACATTCTGAGCAAAAAAAGTCATATAAACATGGGTCTTATTCCCAATATTTACAGAGTTACGTTTCGATATTGGAACGCATTGCTATGAACGCGTGATCTCGGTCAGCAGCCAGCACGAGCGCTACGGAAATCAAAGATAGCCGTATGCAGTTACGTAGAGCGACGAGTGCCGTTCACAAGCGTGCGGCCACGTGTACTCAAGCGGACGGCGACATTTTTTAAAATGTGTTGTAAATTCCCCAAGACTGTAAATTAGGATGCGAAATTGAACTGCAAATAATTAAGTCGGTGGAAGTGGTGTGATTTGTAATAATTGTTGTAATAAGTGCGTAAGAATAATGCAATTTTCTAGTTAAAATAGAAAAAGATGTCTTTACGAAGCAACTAAGAAATTCACAGAACATTTTTAGCTTCATAATACTTGCCAATTAAAGAAATGATACTTCTGAATGGTTCATTCTCTATTTGTATTTCTCTTTTACCTTTAAACTAAAGAAAAAACGTATTTTACAAACAACTTTAAATTAGTGTAACTCTGAAAATATTGAGAATAGGAACTATGTTCATATGATATTCTTTGCTCAAAATGTCTTCAGAAATAAGCTCCATAAAGCACAGTAAATCCTCGTGGATCACCCAGTACATAGATCATTCGTTATCTCGTGAAACCAAATGCTTGCAAGCGTCGCAGCATATAGTAAGAGTCTTATGGTGAGGGTAAGTGAGCTCACTAGCTACCAGTAGAAGTGTAGCAAGAGAGAGAAGTTTCTCAGTCCACTTTCTTCTTCCCCTGACGCGCAGAAGGTTTCACGAGATAATGAATGGCCTATATGTGTTGTCCCCAGCTGTAGAGTAATGGTTAGAGTGTCTAACCATGAAATTGGCGGGACCGGGTAAAAATCCTGGTTGGAGCAAGTTACTTGGTTGAGGGTTTTTTTTCGGGGTTTCCCCCCCCAACTCATTAAGAGCAAATGCTGGGTAATTTCGGCGCTCGACCCTGGATCCATTTCGCTTGTTTCAGTATTCTGAATAAGATGTGACTGCAGTTCTGCACTTTCGCTGCTGGGTATTACAATTTATTCTAACAATACGGCACATCCTTTCTTACACATGCTGGAATATGTCGATATGATACTTATATTCATGAGTTTTATGATGAAAATGCTGTAGCTGCTCGTAGAGACGGTTTCCGAATCGCAGAGTAACCAATTCCAGAGCGTTCGCTGTTGTAAAAACCTGCGTGATACTGTACAGTTCCTAGCAGTCAAATTTCTTCTGAAAATGCAAATGAATAAATTGTGGATGAAATAGATGACATTTTATTATATCAATACTCCTCAAATGCTTTTACTTGCTTTGAAGGAGGAGGTGAAGCTAAACGATTGTCATTTTGTCGATGTGTAATAGGTAAGCTTAATATTTCAGCTACATCTAAGCTGGAATACAGTTGCCTACTGTCATACTGTACCTGACGTCACAGCCCAGGGATACGTCCCGTCTGATACAACATAAAACCGCATCTTACTCACACTCACTATAGTTTGTGTTGAAGCAGGAACACGGTTATAGTGAGTGCTTTAAACCTGTGAAATGTAAAAGTCCTATTATTTATTTATCGTAACATTTGTATTTGTGACGAGGTAAAATGCCGAAGACAAAAAGTTCGAAGTATGAAAGGCTGAAAGACTTAATTCAGGAGTTCGGAGCCAATAATAATTTACATTACATGTAAGTTGTGCAAAGTAGATATAAAAGTTACAAGAAAACAGTGCATTGAAAGACACTGCAATACAAAAAGGCATAGAAATATGATTGAACGTAACTCAAAACAAGCAGTACCATCAAACTCAGAGAGAGTACGATAAGAAATCCAGGGGATCTATGTGCCGTGATGGTCAATGCCAATATACCGCTTAATAAATTGAACAATAAACACTTTAGAGAATTTCTAGAAAAGTACACGAAGGAACATATTCCAAGTGAGCCCTAACTCCGTCAGCACTTTGTACCTATACTTTATGCAGAAAAAATGTTTGTCACGCAGGTAGGCCCTGGCCAACTTCGGGCTGTTGCGCCGTCATATTATAAAGTCAGTAGTTGCTCTACTTTTATTTCAGGTTGGATGTACTCTACGAACATGCAGTAAGAACATGTTTGTCTGTCTCTTTCTCTGCTGCATCACCTGGGTTCCACCTACTATATAGACTATTTAGCCGCAACTTGAGTCTTTTGGTAGCAGGAATACTAAGCATAGTAATAGGTAGACTTCGTTGAATTGCCATACGCAGCATGCAATCAGATTGCCGATGTATCGTAGTATAGAAGAGGTGAGCGACCGCCCGGTTTCGTAGTATAAGCAGTTCATGTTAAGAGTTGAGACCGATCCAAATAGATAGAGCGGCTACAGGTAATGTATACCTATGTTAGCACTTGTTTTTGCATTACTGTGGTTGGAATAGTCAAAGCTTAACATTTGTTCAGTGCAGACAAGAATTCAATCAAACGTACTACAATGAGAGTGTTGCTGTTCCAAACAATTGCCCCTGGAATACCCTTATCCCCGCAGCCAGTCTTGACTCTTTGGAAAACGTGATTGGATGCTGTTAATTATTATACAGAATATTATGGCAAAATAATGGAGGTAACTGATGCATTGGATAGCACAGACAGTTCCGCTGTTGCAGCTGTAAAATCATTGCCTTCTGAGCAGCTATTGGAAGATATTCTGTTCATTGATTCTAATTTTAAAATCGTGTCCAAAAGCATCATCCTGTTAGAATCGTCTAAACTACAACTCTCAGAAGCCCTTAATATAGTGTATAACGTATCACAAACCGTTATCCAAAATAAAAATTCACTAATTTCAGAAAAAGTGAAATGTAAGTTGGGAAACATTATTGCTAAAAATTCTACTATTCACAACTTCGTATTATAAATGATGTGCTATCAGGTCACGACAAGACGTCTGAAGTTGGTGTACTAAAAAGTAGTGAATTTCCGTTCTTGAAATATGCACCTACTACATCATATGATGTTGAACGTACATTTTACCAATATAAAAACTGTTTGTGTGACCATCGGAAGAGGTTCACTTTGCAGTCGCTCAAAATGTACGTGACTCTTCACTACAATGCACATATTCAAGAATGATGTGAGTATCTTACATTAAACTTTAAGAGTTAATATATCTCACTATAAAATAATTGTGTGCTTACATGTTTAGATATTTCCTACTTCAATGATCATTCATTATATTTCTTGAATGCAGGATACAGCTTTTATTGTAACTGCTCAGTGTTTACATCAGAGGCACACTCCATCCGTTGCACGCCCCCTTCTCATACAGTCTATACTGCGTGCATAGTAAACCTTACGATTCTCGTGGCAATTCCACGAAGTCTAGTAATAGGTAATCGTCGATCACTTCCATTAATAATGTTCACAAATGAAACTAGGTTCACTCATGACAGTATAAACAACACTCTACTTCAATTGATTGAGGAAAAACTGAGAAAAAACAACCAGTTAACTTGTTTTTATTTTATTGGGTTATTTTACGACGCCGTATCAACATCTAGGTTATTTAGCGTCTGAACGAGATGAAGATGGTAATGCCGGTGAAATGAGTCCGGGGTCCAGCACCGAAAGTTACCCAGCATTTGCTCGTATTGGATTGAGGGAAAACCCCGGAAAAAACCTCAACCAGGTAACTTGCCCCGACCGGGATTCGAACCCGGGCCACCTGGTTTCGCGGCCGAACGCGCTGACCGTTACTCCACAGGTGTGGACAGTTAACTTGTCTTAACCAGGATTTGAACATGAGCTTACTCGTTTCACGGCCAGACGTGCTGTTAGTCCACAACGGTGGACGCAACTCAGTTTCAATTTCGTCACGTGAGGTAAAAAGTTTAACATATTGCCATTCTAGGCTCTTTTAGGCCTGCAATGTGGTAGCTCTTTGTTAGTTAGCCTACAAACTTGACCAATAGCAACTAGCTTCTATAGATGTAAGAAGCGACAGCAGCTTTCCAAGAAAGCAAACATTGTCGGTTGCCAAGACAGTAGTGATATCCAAGGGACCGTTCCGCGAAAACAATATTACCAGTAGCCTATGATGTTGATAAACAAAATAAAATTATGGACTGTTGAAAAAATGCCAGCCAAGAAGTAATGTATTGCTATATTACATGTGAATACCTACAACACAACATTTCACATTTTGTGTCGTTAATTCTATTAATTCAACGGCTTTCATACGAAATTGTCTATGCAGATATTAGCAGATTTCTTTCATGAACACACAACATTTTAAGTCATAATCGTATGTCAGTCATGTCAAAAGATGCCCATAGATGCAAGCGCGCGCTTTAGAGCTCAGGAGAGCCTGAGCGCTTTATAGTGAACAGGAAAGAGAGAGACGAAAGAGGTGGTATATGCTGCTTGGTCGAGCTATATACAGGGATGACCAGCATTGATTCAATGGATAAAGGGAAGAGAACTTATTAAAACTGTATCCATGTTCATTTTTAGATTTATTTGAGAAGTAAAAGTGCATTATAAGAATGTAAGATTTAATTTTAATGCTCATTTTTCACAAGTTTGCACTTTTATTCAAAAGGAACATATTCTCAACTTTCTTTTACAGGAAAGTGAAATTTTCGGATATATTTATTTAGTAGCCTTACAGGTACTGAAACAATGTTTTCGTAAATCTAATATATTGTAAATACGTGTTACTGAAGACAGGATATTAAAAATTTTGAAAAAATTCGCATGGAAAATGTTTGTAAGGAAATGAATTAACAAAGAAACAACTGTTACATCATAAATAAAAGATATGTGCCCATGTGTTGTAAAAACGTCAGCTCTATAGCCTCAGCAGATTTCAAGTAAAAATTTAATATTCTGATGATAGGAATTTGTGCACCAGTATCACCTTAAAAGCATAATGCGATAAGAGTTTTTGGAACATTAGTTACAGTTAACTGTATATATACTGTACCTAGGTAACTTTGCTTTGTACAATAATATTGTTTTGATTAGTTTATTGGTTACTTTATAAGACTAAGATACCATCAATATCAATTCCAACTTATCATGTCATACTCAATCCTTTTCTTTGGATATCACTTTCTTTATGAATAATGTGTTTCATTCACTTAGTACAGTATAGTTAAACTACTATGGCAATTAATGTGAATATTCCTTCTTAACTCTCTATTATGTTATTAACGCTTAAAACACAACTGCAATATTAAGATATTGGTGTTAGTACTTTTGTTTTATAGATAGACAATGTAGATAATATCAAACAGAAAGAAGCCATATAAAAATAACGACATAAAATTTCACGTTGCGTTTGAAGTTTTCACACCACTGTTTTCTTAATCCAACAGGCTGCTTATTCATATACATAATCCTTCCCCCTTCCATACATAGCGCTTGATGCCCGCGCACGACAAGGTCACAAGAATGCGCTTGCTTTGACATCACTGTCATATGCTTAAATTAAATTTTGTTAACTGTGATAACTTCGCATTTTTGTCACGCTGAATTTATCGAGAAATTTAGTCTTGTACGGAGGAAGTTCAAATGTCTGGAGCTCACTGCATAAGAGGCGGTACAGTAGTCCTACGGTGAATGTAAATAATGGAGCATATCATGTCAACATTGAAACTTAATTTTAATGGTTTTGAACAAATATGTTTGCCTCTTCATTGCCTACAACTGCATTTCAAACTTAATAATCTGATAATAGACATACAACAGAAGTTTCATACATACTGTATACAAACGATAATTTACATCTATTTATTGAAATAACTACTATTACAATGACAAAAAATATACTTTCTCAGATTATGTAACTGAAATCTTTTCCAATTGTCAGTCATCATTAAGCACAAATCGCTGAAAAACTGCGAAAAGCCACTATTACAATCTGCATCTCTTGCAGCAAGAAACAATTGCAAATGTTCCGTATGTTTTTTACTGGCATAGTGAATTTGAATACCACGTCGTATTTCTACCTTCAGTTCCATTTTGCACACTTTACAGAATGTGTTACCATTCCCTAACAAAAATAATCATTTCCATATTCCGAAATAAACAACTCCAGTGTAGATATTGGTGACGGCATTTGTCTCCTGGTGCACCTCCTCTATGACTGAACGAGATCACAAAGAACTCATTGACATTCAAACATACGTAACAACGTGCGCTTCTACACAACACGTCAGAACTCATAGAGGTCTCGTGACCTGCTTGTGCCTTTGACCGACGTCATTAATGTACCAGGAGAAACTACTCCATCCAATATATACGAGGCGTGTTCTTAAAGTGAGTTCCAAAAGGGTGTAGTAAGTAAACGGGAAGATATTTACAAACCATTTTTGTTGCATCGTATTCCCCACACTACAATTACTTTTCAACATAATCTCCACCATTATTCAGGCATTTATCGAGTCGTGGCACAAGTCTTTCTATCCCCTCATTGTAAAATTCGCCCGCCTGCGATGCGAACCACTCCCGCACTGCTGTTTTCACTTCATCGTCGCCATCAAAACGTTGACCACCGAGGAACTTCTTGAGGTGCAGGAAGAGATGAAAGTCACTAGGATCCAAACCCGGGCTGTAGGGGGAATGATCAATTTGTTCCCAGCCAAATTTTGAGATGAGATTTTGGGTGTCGTCGCCATAAAAACTTTGACTACCGAGGAACTTCTTGAGGTGCAGGAAGAGATGAGTCACTCGGAGCCAAATCCGGGCTGTAGGGGGGATGATCAATTTGTTCCTGTCCTCATGAATTTTTTTCATCGACAGCACGCACCAAATCGTCATTGATCAAAGATGGCCGACCGGTACGCTGCTCGTCATGCACAGAGACGCGGCCCTCGTTGAATTTCCTAACCCATCTCCTGATCATTCCATCACTAATGGCATCATCATCACACACCTCTCAAAGTTGACGATGAATGTCAGCTGGTTTGATGTTTTTCGCATTCAAGAAACGGATAACAGACCGCATCTCACAGTCGGCGGGGTGCTCGATCGCTTTAAGCATTTCAACTGACCACAACTAATCACACACACGGACTGAAGCTCTGAAACTGCATGATAATCATATACTTTGTCTTTTCAAGATTTATTTCCAAACCTACAGTGAAAATTGTACACATAAGCATGTTAAGAACATACCAACATTATATTACGAATATGTCACCCAATACGCAAATTTGTGTTCTGTAGGCATTAACGATCATACCTTGTGTTTGTTATACATGCAAACAATATTGCGTAGGAAATACTATGGGTGTAGTATAAGGAATCTTGTTGCTATAGTTTCTACCCTCTTCACAGTCAAAATGATACACCCTATAGTTTTTGTCCATGTTATTGCTCACGTAACACTGCTACATGTGGTACAAACAAGTACACAGTTAGTCTTCCATCACAGCTAACAACAAGAAGTCATTATTTCGTTATTCTGCAATGGATCGTCATATGACAATACAAGAAACGCAAATCCATCAGACAAATACCGTCGAGCGGGGTGACTTTGTGCCATTCGAGCATTTCATAAAAAAACGTGAGGAAGTAGTCTTTAAAACCGTCACAAGGTTTTAAAGACTACTAAACGTATGGAAGTAGACTTTAAAACCTTGTCACGGTCTTAAAGAATACTTCCATACGTTTTTCGCGAATGGCACAAAGTCACCCCTCGCGACGGTAGCATAAATCATCAACACACGTCACTCAACAGTTCAGCATATTATTGAAAGGTATGTAGGATAAAACAGATTGCATAGTGAAGTAAAGAAGAATTAAAAAAAATACTTACAGCGAGGGATGAAAGATGGATCATCAGACGAATATCCAACGATGGCAGATTAAGTCCAAGAAATCTGGTTGCAGAAATACAACAACATATTCATAAGAAAGTTTGTGCTGAAACAGTGAGGCGAGTACTTATGAAACACAACCTACATGAAGAGTGGCCAGAAAGAAGTCCTATAATAGTGCGAAAAACAAAGCAATTAGACTGGAGTTCGCAGAAAATTATTCAGAGAAGGATGCTGACTTCTGAAATAGAGTATTTTTACCGATGAGAGTAAATAAAATGTGTTTGGGTCAGATGGATCTCATTATGTGTGGAGGAAACCCGGAGAAGAGCTGCTGAAGAGAAATCTTCGCCCAACTGTTAAAGGGGGTAGTGGTAGTGTGATGGTATGGGGATGCATGGCAAAATCATTTCATAGAAGGAATAATGAAGAAACGGGATTACGTACAAATTCTTAAAGACAACATGAAAGCTAGTGCTACAAAATTAAATATTCAAGACAATTTCATATTTTACCATGACAATAACCCAAAGTACTCGTCGTACATGGTAACAGAATGGTGCTTGTAACTGCCCGAGTGTGCTAAAAACTCCACCTCAGTCACCAGATCTAAATGTGATTGAAAATCTCTGGGCCAAACTGGACAGAGAAATTCGAAAACGTCCCATCTCGAACAAAGCAGATCTGAAGAAGGCTTTAGCAGAAGAATGGGAAAAATAAGTCCCCAATACACACAAAAGCTAGTGGAATCAATGCCGAACCGTCTAAAAGATGTAATAGCAAATCGGAGATTACCAACAAGGTACTAAAAGCATATAATTTGGTTAGTTTGCAATGTCGTATTGGCACTGTATCATTTTCACTGTGAGCTTCATTATTATACATGTTTATTTATTATCTGCATCGTATTTCTGTTTACTATTATTTTATTATTTTGTTATATTTGTCAGATAAAAGAAAGCTACCTGAACAAATAAATGACTAATTAAGTTTGTATTGTTGGTAATATTTTTTTATAAGCAACTGTTTTACCTATGAGTGTCGGATGTACCATTTTCACTGTGAGCCACTGTATCTGTTTACTTTTTTCAACAAAAATTCCCGTGTTTTCCCTAATGATTTGTGGATTTTCTCCTAACATATTCATGTCATCCGCATAGACAAGCAGCTGACGTAACCTGTTCAATTGAAAACCTCTCTGTAATCTTGAACTTTCGTAATAGCATGTTACAGAGCAAAGTTCATAAAAGTAAGTGTATTTTGATTGACAGTGCATCTCCTTGCCATTTAGCCATATTTCTGACGATATTGATGTGAATTGGAAAAGCATCCAACACAAACTGGCCTATACCTACGGACATTTACTTTCAGTTTAACAATTTCGTCTTGGATGATAAGTAAGCCTTCTGATAATACTATTGACCAAGCCATTCTTACTGTATGTCTATCATTCAGAGCGTAATTTGAAAACTGAAGTAAGCAAATAATAATATACATTACTCTCCACCTTTACCATGCGACATTAGTACTAATTCCATAATCGTGTTCATGTAAGCAAATATTTTTAATTTTTTTTTTTTTGTGAACTTGAGTACATATCTTGTACAGTTGTCAAAAAAAAAGTTTATTTATTTATTTATTTATTTATTTATTTATTTATTTAAATAGCGAATATTTTCAAAGTCCACTTAATATATTTATAGGTCGCGGCGATGTTACACGATGCATCTTGTGCTTGTACAAGCAGTACCGGAACTATGAAGCATACTTTCTTTGCATGTTCTGACATGAAAAACTTAACATCTGAGCCTCGTAAACCAGCGGTAGTTTAAGTGCTTACTGATTTTAATGATTCTAGAAGAAAAGGTCGCACTTTATTTGGTTCAAGAACTACCGGCCTATGCGGAAATTGATTGATTTTTTCTTCTTTAAAAGTTTTCATTTTATATTTTAATCGTTCTTTAGCGATGTAAATGCTATTCAAATTACCATTTATATCCAGTTATCGTTCTTTATGGATATCACATTATTCATATTATGTTATCGTTCTTCAGAGATATGAATAAAATTCAAGTCATCATTTGTATTCTGTTATCGTTTTATAACGATATGAATAATAATTATTTAATTGTAATCTCCAATGGGGATTGGTAGACCTATTTTACATATGCATGTTAGGGCTATATGTTTTATACACAAAAAACATGAAGCATAAAGAGAAATGATTCAAAAAAGAAAATTAAATTAGCTTACGCGATGTAAACGTTAAAACATAAACAATCCGTAAATTAGGCATTGCGATTGCAAAACTAATATCAGGTATCAATTTTAAACATACAAAAACATTAACAACACACATACGTAACCCTTCTATTACACAAATATGCAGATTTCCGTACCATACATCATAAATTAATACACAATAGTCACACAAACACAATCAAACTATAATTACGACATTGCGACGACATCAAGCATCCCATAACTGACTCACATTACATAACAAATCAAGCATCCGTTACAACACATACATTTCAACATAGTAACCACACTTTTAAAAGTTACAAATTTGGCTCCAAGAAGAATAAATAGGACACTGTTACTAATTACTACGGTATTCTTCTACAATTTCTTAAATACATCTGTAATAAATCTGTGAAATTCCGATATGAATAATATTCACGTTTTTATATTGTTATCGTTCTTTAGCGATTTAAATAATATTCAAGTTATCATTTATATTTTGTTTTCCTTCATTAGCATTATAAAACAATATTCAAGTTATTTATATTGTTATTGTTCTTTCGGAATATAAATAATCTGTATTTTATGTAAGTAATTATTATAACACAAATAACCATCTTTCTTTGTAAAATAGGTAATCTGTATTTTATAAGTAATTATTATAACACAAATAACAATCTTTCTTTGTAAAATAGGTTATTTTATTTAGATAATTAAATACGTATTATATAATATTTATATTAATTAAACAAACCGATATTTATCATTTATATTCTGTTATCGTTCTTTAGTGATACTGTATAACTAATATTCAAGTTATTTATATTGTAATCGTTCTTTAGCAATATAAATAACATAAATTTAATATTAGGTTTGGAAAAATCCAGTTGCATAATACTGGTATTAGTTTTTCTTTTTGTATTATTACATTATACTACCTTGAACCACAATAAAATGAAAAGGAGTAACGAGGAATTGAACCTGAGACGTTGACATCTAAATTCCGTTCGTCCGCTGAGCTACGAGGGCAAAAGTGTGGAAACATTTTCGGAAAAATTGGCCTAATCACACTCTAAGATTTTCTGATGATTCGTAGAAGCTAGTCCAGGATGCAGGGGGCAAAGGCTAATTGAGATTTCCCGGTCTCTGATCGGGTCAAACATCCTGATAGAATTAATATTTAACCCTTGCCGTGACTTTCGGTGAAGTCCGGAGGGCCCAATTAGTCAAATCCACTCTCCTCATCTCCACGCTTGGGCCCCCTGGAATTTAATAAGATGCGAAAGAGATAGTGGTGTGCGGAAAGCAACGGGATGTTACCACATTTAGGCCTATCCTTCCCAAGAAAAACTGCAACCATGAACAAAGGAAGCTTTTAATAGAAGAAGAAGGATCTTCTGCGGACCTCTGGAAAAAGAACTAAGGAAGAGACTAGTGAAGTGCTTTGTGTGGAGTGTGGCATTGTATGGGGAAAGAACATGGACATTACGACGAAATGAAGAGAAACGAATTGAAGCATTTGAAATATGGATGTGAAGAAGAACGGTGAGTGTGAAGTGGACAGACAGAATAAGAAATAAAATTGTGTTTGAAAAAGTGAGTGAAGAAAGAATGATGCTGAAACTGATTAGAAAGATAAAAAGTAATTGGTTGGGTCTCTGGTTGAAAAGAATAATAGACGACATTAGGATATGTGGATCATATGCGGAGACTAAGAGGAAGGCAGAAAATAGGAAAGATTGGAGATTGCTGGGTTTGCAATGAAGGACCTGCCCATGGACAGTACACTTATGTGTGCATGTTCAGAAAGCCTGGAATATCGTGTCTAAGAACAGTCGCTATTTGCAAAGACTAGTCAATTCCATGCCCACTCGACTGCAAGATGATCGAGATAAGAGGAAGATAGACTAAATATTGAATTGTGGCTTTCTGTTTTGTTTCTTGAACGCTTAATTGTTTGAATGTTTTAAGGCCGACGCCAGTAAATTTGTTTTGTTTATGCCACGAAAGATATTTTATTGAGAATAAAATCTTTTTTCTTTCCATTTGCAGCCACAATATCATAATGATAAAGTCATGGCATAATATGTTAATGAACCTGATGTTAATTACTAAAATAATCGTAAAAGAGAAAGGAGCCTTTATGTATAATTTGTCTCTCTCAAAAACAGAACAAAAAAGAACATAAAAAGCACGAGGTTGTAGTCGAACGCAGGACCTCATGAATAAGAGGCCTGAACGCTACCATTATGCTATCGAATAACACACAGAATACTTCAATTATAACTGTAGATATCAGGCAACGTGGTCCAACAACATGTAACATCGCCTGTCTCCGAATTGTAGCGAAGATACCCGAAGGGCGGCCACTTTTTCTTTTGACAGCTGTACAACAGCGATGTCAGACAGGGACTAAACCAGGGATGTCGAACAGCGCTCTCGAGCTGTGAACTGCAGAGCCTTCACTCCTCCCTTACCGTGCAACGGTTGAACACAGGTAGCAGGCAGACCGGCCGAATGATAGTAAACAAAAGCGAAACTGCGGCGGCTGGTACTTTGATAACTTTTATACATCTTACCAAGTGATTAGGAACTCAGTTTATATTTGCACTTGATGATCTCTGATAAACAAAGAATGTAGTCTACATGAGAATGAATTATGATGATAATGATGATGATGATGATAATAATAATGATAATAATAATAATAATAATAATAATAATAATAATAATAATAATAATAACAACAGAGTTTTATCTACTTGGTCATTCCATGAATGTTGTTCGTTGGTGACGGAAATAAATCGTAATAATAATGTTGTTAATATCATGTTTAAAATATCAACTTTGTGTGTATGTGTTGTAGCAGTGCAACTTCAAGTTCAGAAACGTAAACTGTTTTTATGTATAAAATTAATTACTTTTAGCGTGACTTGAAATTTATTCATAGTTTTTGTTACAGATTCAAAAATATCTCCTCTTCGAATTCGATCCTTTAGTGAAATGGCATCTACAAGATCTCGATGAACATTGAAATCTGAATCGACACTCCTTATGAATATATTGTAACTAGCTGCGCCGAATCTTTCCGGTCGGTACTTTCATCAAGAGCTATAGTGAGTAATAAGTGAAAGTTTTCATTCTTACTATCAGTTGTTCCTCCAAGTTATCTCCCATTTATGATACGCGCTCTGCAGCAATATTACGAGACAAACATATAGATTTAAAATCATTAACGTATTCCGGACATATCCCTTTTGCAATAGCTATGAGACAGCCTTTCACAAATTCTCCGTCAGTAAATAGCTTTGAAGCCGTTGCAATAATTTCACAATTTTTGTAGCTAGCACGAACCAAGCTTATTCTACTAACACCCGATGATGATGATGGAAGGTTTTCTGAATTCAATCTTGATTTTAATTCTTCTACAGCCTTTTCACGAGTGAAACCGGATAAATTTTCTGGTCCATAAGCCTCAGCATGACGTGTAGAATTAAAATGCCTTTTAATATTATGATGGCTAATGTATCCAAGTTCTTTTCTATATATTAAGCAATGTGCCTTTCCGTCCTTTAAGATAAATAAATATTTATCTGACCCTCACTATTGAATCGTCGTTCCATATCCATACCAGCCGCCAGAGTCAATAAACACACTGCGTACAGAACACTGCTACAGCGAGCTGACTGACTGTCGTTTCAGCTCAGCTACAGTAGGAAACAGTATTAATCGTTTCACAGTTTGAGAGCGCTGTTCGACATCCCTGGACTAAACGGAGCGGAGCGCTCCACTGGAGACTGGTTGCGTGCTCCGGTGTTTCCACAGACATAAGCAAGTTCAAGCTCCGATCTAGCGCCACAACCGGTATTGGAGCTTACAACTCTGACACTACTGATGTACAGTGTGGCCCGCCGAGGTGGTGTACAACTATAAAATGGGTCACAGTCCTGCCATCTATCCGCAATATGCGGAACCCGAATCACGTAAAGTGAAGTGGGTGAGCATTGGATACATACATACATATGAGGCGTTCCGTAAGAGAAGGGCGAACCCGCCAAATGTACTTGTAGAGAAAATCGATGTTCAAAGTATTTTAGCTGTAAACGAGATAAGGGCGAAGCCGCCAAGGACACGTCTGTAAATAATGATAATTACTTTGTACACTGAAGAACGAATACCTTTATTGAAAATTGCAATTAAAGGTTCAATTCAATATTCCTACTTAATAGTGATCATAGAAGACATTATGAATACATCAATTTTATGGGAATCATTTGAAAACAGTATATTAGAAAGAGCAAATGGCGTATAATGAACTCAATATTGGCAGACATTAATAATAATAATAATAATAATAATAATAATAATAATAATAATAATAATAATAATAATAATAATAAATAAATAAAAACACTTAATCGCACTGTGATGTGACATTTACAAAGTGTCTGAAATTACTAATAAACAAAAATAAGTAGATGCCTGTCATGTTACCCTAGCTAACAGAAGTGATCTCACTTGTTCTGGGAACAGAGGTGCTAATAATCCATTACACCATCTTCATGAAGATGTTCCTCTGAGTCGGTCGCTGCTAGTTGCACGTTTTGTTTGCTGATTACGTCATCCAGAAACGTTCTGTGACACATAGATAAGGAGAGCTTTCAGATCCTTTACTTTATCAGAAGTGAGCTTTATTGGCGTGACATACCTCTTTGGCAAACCAGCTGAGAGAGATCGCCCTCTTCTTAATGCGACATCTGTTCACATCATCACTGGTTACGAGCTTAGAAATATAGGGATTCTGGAGGTCATAATCACCCAACTCCCAGAATTTACGAAATACAGGTAGTATTTTCTCCATACCTAATGCGTTGAAGCACCCACAAGTACATTGCGGACTATACCGCGAGCTTGCACATGTCGAGATGTTTTCGTACTAATGTACGATTCACCTTTGTTCCTTTTAATCTTTGCTTATAAGTTTATCCATTTTTCGACATGCCTCTGACGTTTTCTACAATAACCAGATATGCCTGGTTGATTATCACTGTCACTATTACTCATACTAAGCTATTACAATGTTCATAAATACACGTAATTCCTAACTACGGTTGTACTCGGCTGTGTGGTTACAACATTCAGACAATGAATGGCGCGCGCCTTCAGGCGGAGTGGCGTATTCGCCCTTCTCGTACGGAGTAATATGAATATTATGAACCTGTCTCAGACTACGCCAACCTTACAAACAATGATAATTTCGATATAGTAAGGGAGAGCCCGACAACGTCTGCCAGGCTTAAGTTGCAGATATGTGTCTTAAGTATTCGGAAAAGTAAAAAACCACAACCCTTGGCGTGCTCGATCTTCTCTTACGGAACGCCTCATATTACCACAGTCTAATACATACAGTCCCGCAACTTCAACACTTTTTTTGCCAACATTCGCGACACTAGCGCCCAAGCGGCAGGCAAGGCACTGGTCATAGGGTTGATACAATCTCGTTCAGCCAGCACGTGCTTTAAAGGGATGCGAGATGTTATAACAACGTTTTAATCATGCGTCGGAATAAAGGCAATGTGTGCAATGACGAAAATTACAGTAACAACAAGTTTAATTCTCAGAATTTGTCGTTCTTCAGATTCCCTAAAGACCAAGAGAAAATCATAACTCAGTCATAACCAATAATACACGTTATTATTTATTTATTTATTTAATCTGGCAGAGCTAAGGCCAGTAGGCCTTCTCTTCCGCCCAGCCAGATTCTAATTCTAATTAAATGCATTTGCTTACATAGGTAGCCAACGTATTGTGTTCTATAAAATATTTATTAGTTATCAGTTACGTATTTGTATGTCAGGAAGGACAGTTTAAATGAAAACAAAGTAAATACCTGTTACAGTATATTATTTTTTTGCAGAGATCATATGTGTAAATGTGTAACCATTCCGATTTTGGACAATTTATCTACAGTTTTTAATGCAAGTAATTCCATAATTTTTTATTCGTGTTTTTTTCTTTATATTTTTCAAAAGTTGAATGTTGTATTGCATTCAAGTAGGGATCATGGTGTTAATTTTTCAAGAATTCATGGAGTATTGTAATCCTTTTGCAAATTATTCACTTCTTGAATAAATCCAGACTCTGTCGATAAATTTCTGATGTGTTGGTGTAGATTCATGTGGCAAACGTATTAAGTTCTCAAGAAATAAAAGAGCCTTTTTAAATTTAATACAAAAAGCAATCTTTTCTGTAATAATTTGCATTAGTGTTATGGGTGTTGATTTTATATTCCCAGTAATTATTTGAGCCGTTCAGAGCAGAAGTGGTGCAAGTCAAAATTAGGTAATGAGGTTTAAAGTAAAAATTCTTTAAAATGCAGCGCAAAGTAGCAATTAATATATCCTCCGTGCTATTCACCTGACTATTAATAGTTTAAATAAATTCAATATTAACTGCTACTTTGCGTTGTATTTTACAGAATGTTTACTTTAACCCTCATTACCCATTTTTGACTTACACCGCTTCTGCTCTGAAAATAAAATTAGGCCTACATTTTCTGAGTGAATTGAAGTTACAATTTTTTCAACAAAATTGTGTGTTCATTATTTGTTCTCACCTACATCATATTAACAGTAAGTGCATGTAAATTACGTATTATATAGGTAAGATAAGTTAAAATTAGGGGAGAGTCGGGTAGTATCGGACATCGGGTAATATCGGACAGTGCGTTTCTTTCATCTATCACCATATGGTAGTACCTGAATGACATGGTTACGTTCCTCTATGCGACATCACAGAAACGTAACCATGTCAATCAGGTACTATCATCGTGTGGTAGATGAAAGAAACTCACTGTCCGATATTACCCGATGTCCGATATTACCCGACTCTCCCCTAAGCTTATATGTAAAAACTGGGAATGTAATGTAAAATACGGTAAACTTGCCATAAAAATTTAAACCATAATATCAGCACTATTTGTGACTCAAAATAATAAAGGAAATACCGGTTCTTAAGAAGTGAAAAATAATGAACTTCATAAATCAATGTCTGTCATATTAAGGTTTAAATCCTCCCCCTTTTTATTTTCAAGTTTCCTTCAGCGGCTGAGTTTACCCCAATTTTCGGTGTGGAAAATAGTTAATTTTTCAGGAAATAGGAAGAGGAGTTCACCACGCGATGTACCCTACGATATATGCCCTACAATTTTGAAGCTACTAATTTAGACTCTTCTCACAGGAAATATAGAGTTCCAATGATTCATAAATATATTTAGGAATGAATTGAATTAACCCTCCACGTACGAGCAATTATAGTATGTCAAACCATGATACGTCATCAGGGCCATGATTGAGTTGTAAGGAGCAGAAAGAATTACGTTTATTCCCAGCTTCTGAAACTTGTAGATTAACTGCTTGTGAAATTCTACTAGGATTCTAAAGTAAAATTAACAAGAACCATATACGGTACATTTAATGTATAGCATAAAAATATAAAATAAATTACGCAAAACCCGTTTTCTGATGTGTTATCGTATGTCGTGTGCACACTTTTAACTTGCCTGCCGCTAGAGGGCTACTGTCGCGCCAGGTGTCAAATGTTGGCATATTTTATACGTATGAGTTGCGTGACTGTATGTATTAGACTGTGATATTACTGTCTTCGCGCTACGAGTTGGCGCGGGGAGTAGATAGGCGGGACGGGGGAGCTTTACGCTACGCTCTGACCTGAAAACTTACTTGGCTATAAGAGAACGGAGTCAGACATAAAAGATTCCGCATCTTCGGTGTTATCGCTATGACTATCATTATCACATTTTTCAAAATTGTTGGAGTATCATCTGTCCATGATAATCGTCTGTTTATGTTCCAGCCGTGTATATTAACTCGAAACTCTCAACAAACCCATTAGCCCCACCACCCCCACCCTGATGGCCAACAATGAGTCTTCTGGACACATTTATGGTAATCAAAACTTCCGTAACACTTTCATCCTCCCAGCACTTGGGAAAAGTTAAATTGGTAGACCTATCTATCCGCATCTCATCCAGGTACAAAATCGGTTTTTCCACTTCCCTAAACTTTCTTATTTTCTGTAGATATCTTCACATATTCTAATGGACAGTGTTTTCCTCTTCAATTATTTTTTTTTCTCGATGCACACTTCTTCCACCTGAAATCCTTTTCCTTCAGTATTCGTGTTAATGTTGTTTTTCATCTCAAATCTGTTCTCTCTTGTAGCAGAGGTAAAAGTTTGTTGCAGTTTGGTATTACTTTTTTTTACTTGGTTATTTAACGACACTGTAATAGCTATTAGCTTCTTAAGTGTCGATTGAACTGATGATGGGGAGATGGTATTTTGTGAAATGAAGCCAAGGATTCGCCATAGATTACTTGACATTCGCCTTCCGCTTAGGAAAACCTCGGAAAATACCCAACCATGTAGTCAACTCAAGCGGGAATCGAACTCACGCCCGAGTGCAACTGCAGATCAGCAGGCAAACGCGCTACCTCTTGAGCTACGCCGGTGGCCCTTTTTCTTTTTCAAATAAAAATTCTCAATTGTATCTTTTTTGTCAATCTCCGGTCAAAGTCATCTACATTTGCGTTTCGGTAGTCTGGACGTTTCCGTTTTTTTTTCTCCCTCAGGTGTCGACAACGCACTTTATTCTGTGCAGTCTTTCATTTCATTCCTTATACGCTGTATTCTTCTTTTGGATATATTAGAGCACTTTCTGCCTTTGCTGTAGGTTTCGTAAGAGGAATGCAAAGAAACTGTTGTTCTTTTTCTTCATCACAGAATTATTTTACACTTGCAATAATATTTCTCTCTTCGCTATAGATTGTCAATCCTTGTTTCCTCTTTGTCGACATATTCACAATAAACGAAAAACTGCTATAAACCTAAACTAACAGTATACAATAACAAATTATATTAACTATATTATTATCAACATTATTAACACTAAAAGCAAAGGATAATTAAAGCAATACAAAGACTTGCGATATATTGAAAACAATCGTCCTGTTGAAACTAATAAAACACTACAATAAAAACCCCACTATTATTTCTCAAAGTCGCGAAGACTCTTGTAGTGTAGTAGATGTTTGTGAAACAGGAATATTGCAGTTTTCAGCGCGGTACGCATGCGCGACTGTTTCCCCTCCGCCCCGTCTAAGTACTTCAGGCGACTTCTCCTGGCGTGACAACCCTCTCTTCGGTGTTCTTGATTCTCTCTTCCAACCATAGATGGCAGCACTCGACATATTCCCTTGCTACAGACATTACTTAAAAGATTTACACTGTCTTAAACGTAATTTCATTAGTGATATGCAGTATTGTTTTATTTCACTATGCTTTTTTCTACTATATCCCATGTCTGTTCTGTTCAATTTCTCTCTGTATTTCTTCAGTCTCATAATTTCTGTATTAGAACCCTCATGTGATTTGTGTTCCTTCGCCTATATAACATTTTACCAAGTAAGATAACACGTTACTTTACCCAATATTTAATAAAAGCAGGAATGTAAATGTACACACAGCTCTAACTTTCTACAAAACATTAATTAGGTCAGTAATACTATATGCTTGTCCTGCTTGGGGACATGCACCTATTACAGTCCGTAAAAAATTACAAGTTTTCCAAAACAAAATTTTAAGTTTCATCACAGGACTTCCTAGAGTAACTCCTGTTAAAATGATTCATGAAGAACTAGAAATCCGACAATTCAAGAATTTATATCAAATCAAGCCTTCTGCACGTACACCAAGTCGTACAGCAGCACAAACCCACTAATTTCTTCACTAGGAAATTACAATCCTGCGTTAGATAAACATAAACGACCTAAGAGTGTACTCCACCCCCTAGCTTGGAACGGCAATGTACAAGACGAATACCAACTTGAACTCTAAACAACAATTTGACTCCTCAGACATACATGTCAACTAATGCACTAATAATGTTATTTCTCTGTTCCAAGGTCATCACGTTATTGGCTGCATAGATGCCTTGAATTCTTTGTAACAAATTAAGATGTATTTTAAAGTACTTGTACTTATGATTAAATGACAACCTCCCACCTGAACATATTCCGACCACACTATAGCCAATTGGCTTGTCGTCAGCACGACATCTCATCCTGCTCTAGGTTTTTCCGTGGTTTCCCTTGAGCATTAGACAAATGTCGGGATGAGCCCTAAAAAGAAATGGGCAACGGACCACTTCCCTTCCCCCACTCTTTCTCTTCTACTATCACAAAAGAACTTGCTAATTTCTTAGATAACAACCCTGAATTATGATAATAGGGGAACATTAATATATTGTAAGTTCACAGGGCTAACGGCTTCGAAGCTGGGTACCTGGTTCTAATGAAGTGCACTGGTAGCAATCTAAAACATGGGGGCATCAGATAGTTACTCTGCCTGCCTTTAAAAATTCACTTCACTAAATCCCCAAGGTAAAAAAAAAAATAAATTAAAAAAATAACAGGTTACAAAATGTCTCGACTGTTGTGGACTTCCTCATAAAGCTATTTTTTTCTTTATTGTTATTAGTGAAGGGGTCTTAATATGACAAGCATAATTCTGAAAGCAAAATCACAGAGTATATGTAGGTACAGTCACGAAGCTTGAGTTATTGAGGGTACTATTTCGCATTGTCTGTGATGAGGCGATAGCAGCGTTCCTAGTGGTTAGCAACTATCTATGGTGGAAGAATAAAGGTGTGGCGGATCGTTGACAAATGCGTCGGGTCTGCGCATGTGACGTCACACTGGGATGTCAGAACTGCGAATCGAGCACGACAGTCTCTTTAAACTTACAAGGAGAGGACACAGCGAATAGGGATTATAAAGAATGGACACTGAGCGAATTTTCCTGTCTTTTGTTTCTCCATGCGCCAGCGTTTAGTTCTACTTTCAAGCGCTAGAGGTTAGTGTAATCGAGCATAGGCTAAGATAATAATTGAGAATAGAGTTGAGACACAGGATTCAAACATCGCCTGCCTTATTGCATAATCCAGTAACGCTTTGCTTCAAATAGTTTCAAGTTAACAGCTTTTCCTTATTTCTCAATGACGAACTAGTTGTAATAATTATTTTTTATATTTCATATATAATAAATTATATTACAAAATAATATAATACATTATAAAATTATGTATAAAATTCGTTTGATATTTGTGTATAATATAATATATGTATATGGTTTTACTTCTCATAAGAGCTTTGTTTTTCCATTTCCAGTGCTATCAAATCATTACATATTTTAATTGTTGTTGGGGTCAACGTCTCAACTCTCATTATAAAGTAACTCTAGAGTCTAGACATTACAGTTAATGACGGATTTATTATTTTATGGATCCAATTTATTTTATTTGAGTACATAAAGTTCTTAGATGTATTAATTATATGTGTTATATTTCCGCTGTGTCGACTGCTAGCTGGTGTGATGTCAGCGCCAACTCTAGGGAGAAAGCAGAATCTCACGCTCTAGCTGGTTTGAAGGTCATTGAAATCAGTCCGGCTACATCAAAGGTGCCGACGCGAAGTGTCCATTCTTTATAATCCCTATTCGCTGAGGACACGCTCTGTATATCACTGAATTAAATAAGATTGTATGAGATGAAAGTACAAGACGTACTGTTTAAAGTCATACCTGGTATGGGTGGCCAATGACCCCTTGTTTTGGAAATATTGGCTATTGTTTGTGACATACTCCCGTTAGGTGCCTAATACGGAAGCATTACACTATATAACGGCGTAACTCATATGGTTGGATGCTGAGTTGTCATCCAGACAACCCGAGTTCGAATCCTAATGCCTACTCATTTTTAAAGCTTATTATTATTATTATTATTATTATTATTATTATTATTATTATTATTATTATTATTATTCTTACTGGCTTTTAAGGAACCCGGAGGTTCATTGCCGCCCTCATATAAGCCCGCCATTGGTCCCTATCCTGAGCAAGATTAATCCATTCTCTATCATCATATCTCACCTCCCTCAAATCCATTTTAATATTATCTTCCCATCTACGTCTCGGCCTCCCTAAAGGTCCTTTTCCCTCCGGCCTCCCAACTAACACTCTATATACATTTCTGGATTCGCCCATACCTGCTACATGCCCTGCCCATCTCATACGTCTGGATTTAATGTTCCTAATTATGTCAGGTGAAGAATACAATGCGTGCAGTTCTGTATTGTGTAACTTTCTCCATTCTCCTGTAACTTCATCCCTCTTAGCCCCAAATATTTCCTAAGCACCTTACTCCCAAACACCCTTAACCTATGTTCCTCTCTCAAAGTGAGAGTCCAAGTTTTACAACCATACAGAACAACCGCTAATATTATTATTATTATTATTATTATTATTATTATTATTATTATTACTAACCAAAAGGACAATTTGGCCCAAGAGTGCAACGTCAAGTAGATGAACTCACTTCTAAATTTGGAAGTATATGTGTAACGCGTTCTTCATCAGGAAAGCTGACATCTCAACTCTATAAGCAATGCCTGGAGAAAGTAATAAAGACATATGTGAAAGAGCAGCCATTTCTCGTAATTATGGATTCGTGGGGAGGGCAGGTGAATCCTTCTTTGTATGATGAAATATAAACAAATGAAAAAAATGAAGTAACGTGCAACCTTAAAGTGATTTCACCCAAATGTACTAGATTATGCCAGTCCTGTGACGTTTATTTTTTTAGACAGGTGAACATTTTTATAAAATATTTGCAAAATCGCTCTTTACTTTTACAAACTGGATGACAAATTACTTCAAGGGAGGATGCCCTCAAAATTCACTCCTTAATTCACTTTCAGCCATGCCATGTTGAAATATGCGTGGTATGCATCAAAATTAATAAACGAACGAAAAGTGTTTGTGAATGTAAAGGATGTCTGTTTAGCAGCAGAAGTGCGGAGAAATGTGTGTGACTGTGGACAACTTTCTTTCATTTGCTGTGCACGGTGCAGGAAATATGTATGTTTTGTGTGTTCTTATTCATTCATTCATTCATTCATTCATTTATTTTATTCCATAGATCTTACATGAGCAATGAAGCTTTAAGATGTGGAACATGTCAACATTTTACAATATTACAATTACAATTTTTGAACAAATTTTTATAGTTTTACAATTTAGTAATTTTCTACAATAATTATTCCTTTTAAAACAATGTTTTACAATTTTTTTAAAACTTTTGTGTATATTAGATGTAGTGAGATTTATCATACTGAATCATGTACAAAATGAAATGGAATAGCTACTACAGAAACAGAACAGACACAGTGACACGTCGTCTTACCTGCCCACATGAGCAACATTTCATTGTTTATCCTTTACAATACAATGTTAGTTAATTAGTAATTTGTTTAAAACATGATGAAGCGATCACTACATGAGAAGTATGATATATGTAAATAGATTACTGTGATCACACAATTAATCATTATTAAAAGAAAAAAATATAGGACCAGTTACCAGTTACGATTCGAACTCATGTTGCCTAGATAACAACTCAGCATCCAACAACATGAGCTACGCTGTTACACAGTACAATGCTTCCCTATTAGGCATCTAACGGAAGTATGTCACAAACAATAGTCAATATTTTCAAAACAAGGGGTCATTGGCCACCCATACCAGGTATGACTTTAAACAGTACGTCTTGTACTTTCATCTCACACAATCTTATTTAATTCGGTGATATACAAAGCGTGTCCTCTCCTTGTTAGTTATGGTGACAAAGATTGCGCGAATTTTTTTAATCTATGCGAAAGAAATATGCAATAGAATGCCGGACTGTGTTATGAATGGCTGCAACAGCCACTCGAAGAAAACAAAATGAACCAACATAAGATAGTATGGAGTTCCGAAGGACAAGTTCAATTTAAAAGGCGCTAAGTTACGATTTTTAAAACATGAAGTTTGTCTGACATTACAATAACTTAAAAGAAGTGAAATACTTGTTAAAGTCTTTCTCATGATAGCAGAAACATTTTAATGCACGCATTTACAAATGAATCGGTTATTGTTGAAAGGAACTAAGTCCACTTTTTAAAGTTTTGAGGTAACCCAAAAAAATTGTTTTGTGAATAATCTATCGAAGATTAAACCAAAATATATTGGACACATAAAATATATGTGTACAATATATTTTGGTTTAATCTTCTATAGATTTTTCACAAAACAGTTTTTTTTTGGGTTATCTCAAAACTTTAAAAAGTGGATTAGTTCCTTTCAACAATAACCGATTCAAATATAGCCTATTAAATATTATTGATGTGGAGATTATTATTATTAATTATTATTATTAATTATTATTGATGTTATTATTACTACAATTATTATTATTATTATTATTATTATTATTATTATTATTATTATTATTATTATTATTATTATTATTATTATTATTATTATTATTATTGTCATTAACATTATCTGGTTCTGGTTTTATTTCAATTTTACATTCATTACACACGATATTGTCTTCGGTAATCTCTCATAATTCTTAATTGCATTTCGTATCTCAGAGCGAATTTAACGTTTTGCCTTCTACATTATGAATGGATCAGCACTACACTATTCAATGCGTACTAAATACTTGAGCAGGATAACACAACTGCACACATTGCGTTGCAATGTTACTTTGAACGGACCGGGGTTCCTTTTTTGCACGCTGCTGTACTCGCCAGGTACACAAAAGACGGACGACGCGGCACTTGCCATATACTCCGATACGAAATAACTTCACTATTCCTTAAGTCGTCCCGCATACACTGTCTGGTTATAATACTTCTTGCATAAAATGTTTTATTAAAAAAAACATTTATTTTAATGGCCAATATCTCGAAACAGGTTTTTGGCGCTTGGTCTCTTATTGCGTAACTCCGTCCAATTATTATAGTTTGTGCACCGAGTTATTTTAATTCAATAATGGTATATTATGAAACAAGTTTATAATGTTAGGCCTATACTTCATGGAACTAGTTAATGTTAGGAACGACCGAAGCGAGTTTCCTAATTCTGACGATTTCAAAACTTTATGACATTAAAAACGTGTTTCATGCCTTATTTTTGTACGAAAGCATTATAAAACAATTTATGAAGAAATAACATCAAATTTTAATGAAGGGTAGTTTGATATCATGGTCTATGACAGAGCTGGGCACCGGGAGCGAATACAAACTCTAAACGGGGACGCTTAATATTCATCCGTGACGGCATCAACGCTGCGTGGTGTTCGAGGGAAAGAAAGGGGTTGAAGAGAAGTCATATGGCTCCCCGTGAGAGAGTAGAATTCGCCCAGCCCTGGTCTATGGAGAAAGGAGTTCCTATGACAACAGTAAAATATTAAATATTATATAACCCGTCCTTGCAGACGGCAGGTAGAGTAAGCTTGGGCATAAACATGAGATCGATACTGCATTACGGCACCCTGTTCTGACGTACTATGCACAGCGCTGTAGTAAAGAAATGCCTCAGTTTAGTTCGTTCAGTCTGCTAGTCGGTATCGGAAGTGTGTGTGTACACAAGAGCGAATGGAAACTCCGAGACACACGTCACGCAAAGCAGAAAATTATATACAATGTGCTAAAATTTTGTAAAGTAGAGAAAAAGAAAGGTCTTATCATTCCATTTACGAACGCTGTGAAAAGAACAGCAACGGAGTTGGGGAAGAGTGAAAGAACAAAGCATATTATAGCTAACGAGGGTGAGGAAGCAAAGCGCATTGGAGGACAATTTCAACTGCTGGTAAAAGCCGCCCACATTCAAAGAAAATTGTACTTGATGATTTTGAAAAATGTGTCATCCGCAGAACTTTTTTTTAGAGTTTTATGAGCAGAGATAAAGAAATTCCGACTCTAAGCAAGCTTATGAATGCTATTAAGGAAAAGATACATTCTGGAGACTGCTGAAATCCATGGGATACAAATTTAAGAAATGCAAAAACATACGATATGTTTTAATGGAGCTGTCGGACATTGTTGCACGTCGTGCAGCATACCTGAGAATGCTAAAACAAAACGAAAAGGGGTTAAAGAAGCCAATTGTTTATACAGATGAAACATGGGTTCATACTCATTATACCGTATAAAAGTGTTGACAGCATGATGAAGTGCAAGGTATGCCTGTAAACCAAAGTGTTGGGCAAAGGGCTATTGTTGTTCACGCTGGTGGTGAAATGGAATTCATCGAAGGGGCCGAGTTGATATATGACTCCAAATCTTAATCTGCAAATTATCATGATGAAATGAACGGCGAAAATTATAATAAATGGTTAAAGGAACGTCTCATACCAAATCTTCCATCTGAGTGCAGTGTTGTGTTAGATAATGCAAAATCACCAAAGAAGACTAAATAAAATGCTGCCAATCTGTTAAACATATCGGGAACGAATATTGGCATCGTGGCGCTTGAATGGAAGAGGAAGTTGAAAGGACAGTAATACACATGAGTAGTGATAAAGAGTGTGATGAAGATGAGATGTATTATGATAGGCCAGGTAGCAGCACAGACGAAGGCAGTTCAACTGATAATGCAGATGAAATTGAGGTCTCTGCGTCGGGCATACAGCTATTTCTGGAATAAGGCACTGTACGTATATATACCGTACATATGACAGAAAAAGTAAATTCAATTGTGGTATTGGTAATTGTATTTTATTATAATAGCTGTTGATGTTTTTATTGTCAGACTGTACCAATATTTCTCCAGCTGATTCGCCACGCATCGAGACTGAGAGGATCGCATTCACGACACACGAGCGCCCTCATCTGAAAACTGCAATGTTTCCTCAGACAGGTTATAGCACGGCAAATCGTTTAATAACTTTACGCAATTCTAGCATTATGAACAGTATTTATCGTTAGTGAAAAACGTACATAATATGCCACATTATTGTATCAGAGCCGTAAAATATTACCATGCCAACTAAAATGTCGTGACTATTATTATCAAGGCATAGTCTAACCTGTGCCATAAAGTTAACATTATGAAATGATTTGTCAATGCTAGAATATTTCATACAATCATTGTTATCACAGTAACCTCTTTCTTCATAGACCATGATAAACTACCCATCATTACAAATTTGTTGTTATTTCTTTATTAATTGTTTTATAATGCTGCGGGACAAAAGCACGTTTACAATGTTATACAGTTATTGTATAAAGGTTGTATGTATCACGTGTATAATCTTCATTACAAACACTCCTGAAAATTAGCGCGCTCTCTTATGCTCACGCGCTAAACATTCATCTCATGCCGTAACTAACAACATTATACACTGGTTACATACATTACTATAATGGTACAAGTTATGACGTTTTAGTTGGCATAGTAATATTTTACAGCACTGGTACAATAATGTGTAGCTCAGTCAGCAGACTCGCTGGGCTGCTGATCCGGAGCTGCGTTCGGGCTTGGGTTGGATCCCCCTTTGGTCTCTGGTTTCTTCCGAGGTTTTCCACAGCCGTGGGACTGAAGCCAGATGGTCTATGGCGAGTCCTTGGTCATCAATCCATTTGATTTGATTACCTGGTTGGGTTTTTCCGAGGTTTTCCCCAACTAAAAGGCAAATGCCGGGTAATATTTTGGCGAATCCTCGGACCTCACCTCATCTCACTACATCTCGCCAAAATATTTAAAAAAATTGCACAAAATTGTAAAAATTGTAGAAAATTACTAAATTGTAAAACTATAAAAATTTTAACAATTGTAATTGTAATTTTGACTTGTTCCACATCTTAAAGATTCATTTCATTGCTGGAATAAAATGAAGAATCTGAATGAATGAATAAAATGAATGAATGAATGAATGAATGAATGAATGAATGAATGTGGTACCATTATGTAAAATTTTCACTAACGGTAAAGACTGTGTATCATGCTGGAGCACAAAAAACGAATGAAAAGCGTATTACACGAAACAGATTTAGATAATCTTTGTCACAAAATATACATAATATTAATTTCGATATTTTTTTCACATAAATGAATATAAACCCATGTGATTACATGTAGGACAAACTTGGCTAATTTCGTGATATTTTTATTTAAATTTATCACGACATTATACCACGGACAAATGTAATTATGATGGTACAGTACAAAATAGCAGAAGATGTACAGGGACATCATTTTATTTTTACTTCACTTTTTATTGTACTTGAGTGTTTTAATGTACTTCACTCCCACCCCCTCTACTACTAAACTTCCAACCATACCTCACACAGAACCAAGGCCGCGTATGCAGTCAAAGTCGCCTTACGGTCATAGTAAACAGTACTGAGTTAGTGAGTATAGTACGTTCCAGAAATATGCTTCCGTTTTCCAGTGACGAAAGAGCTTTCAATATTAAATCAAATTTTTGCACAGGCACTGTCGTCCGTTTGCCTTTGTTGCAACCCGGTTTCCCCCACCCGCTTCTGCTTGCCCCTCTGTAAAGGCTAGTGGCTAGGCTGTCTTAGTTCTTTTCCGAAAACATTAATTTCTGTTAGAAATTGGACGTCTACGTAATATTATACAACTGTTTAAAATAACTTAAATAAAAGGGCCTCGTTAAGTAATTAACTGTCACGTGATTTCCTACCTTTATACGACCATGCGATAAAACCACTTGGACGGACAGTAGATAGCATCTCTGAGTAATTTGATCTTTTCGGATCGGGCTGAAGTGAAGATGGAATTTACTGTACGTAAGGTACTCTTTTAAAGAGTAGTAACAGATTTATTTCAACATGAGTTACTAGTACGAAGGACAAAACTGGTAATTGAAATGAGATACAATAGTCTATAGTGCGATAATATGCACAAAACAACTGAAGCCTGTATCGAAATGAATGGCCACCATTTTCAAAAATATGTTTAAATATCCATATTATGATTATTTTTCAATTTAACTTCATTGTCTATATTGTACGCTAATGTGCTGTAGACAGTACAATATACACTGCATAATGAATACATCCGAACGGATAGCTCAATTCGTGAGTAAAATCACTTATTGTTAATACAGTACCGTATGTTCATTAAACAAAACCCTAATGGAAATTATCAAACTCAAAATTGCGGTATTTCCTAGTTTACGTAAATGGTTGAACTACTTTTCTTCCCTCCTATACCTAGTAAAGTGATTTGTTTGTATTTTACGCCAGTATCATTGAACTCCAGTCGTGGAAGGGTGTAACAAACAGTGTTTCCGGTTCTCAATCGTTAATCCAAAGGTATAGCCGGGTTAATATTAGAAATGTTAGTAAAAATAAAATGATGTACCTGTCCTATTACATACATTCTATTCACTGCGCTCTTGCAGTGGCGTGGGTGGTTTTTTGGAAACTAATAACTTGAAGAGTTGTGAGATCTATACCTTTGAATTTGTGAGTAAATGCACCATCCGATTTCCTTTGTTAAAAGAAGAGTTTTTTTCTATGTTTTGTGTTCCAAATTGTTTTCAATGGTAAGTATTGGCATTGTAATACTTCTTGGTGAAAATCATTAACTTATCACCGCACTGATTATGTAACACAGCCTTATATTGGGAGGTTATTTCCTTGGCGTTTTTCTCATTCCACGAGACCAATTTTTTCTCTTTAATTTTTTTCTATGGTATAACAACATTCTCTGGTGGAAGAAATATCAAATGCATGAAACGAAAAATATTTGTCTGCGTTTTCTGATATATTTTGCACATCGCGCATGTTGCAGATAGCAGATAATTATTCAATGCATTTTAAAAAGTTCTGTAAATGTTATTTGATTACAGATTATTCCTGACTTCCTTCATGAAGTTTTTTGAGCAGTAAAATTATTCATTTTTGTCATCAATCTTTTTACAGCCAATCTGTCTCTAAGGGCAAACCTGCTGTAGGCTATATTGAACGTCTATTTTAATTGAACTTGGTCAACGTGGGAGCTTATTCACGACAGCACAATTCAAACCAATAGTTGCGTGCTCATAAATTTCAAATTTTGCAAAGGTTGTGATAATAGTATACAAACGTACTTGGTCACAGGTATTGCTCATTTCACAATACGATGTTCTGTGATGTCTTAAGTCAGTCATATGTGACTCGGTAACTTACAACATCGAACTCGTTTCCCCCTCAGAGCAGGGGCTTAAAGCATGCATTAACAAGCTTCTTATGTTTCGGAAATCGAGAATGAAATATACACTTAATGTGAGTCAGACTAGTGTTTATAATAAAATATACACCATCATGTTTAGGTCTATCTATTTTAAGCGAGTTCACCACTTTTTCTTTTAATGCATGTACTTGATTGCATAAGGACATAACACATATATACTTACTTACTTACTTTTAAGGTATCCGGAGGTTCATTGCCGCCCTCACATAAGCCCGCCATAGGTCCCTATCCTGAGCAAGATTAATCCAGTCTCTATCATCATATTCCACCTCCCTCAAATCCATTTTAATATTATCCTCCCATCTACGTCTCGGCCTCCCCAAAGGTATTTTTCCCTCCGGCCTCCCAACTAACATTCTATATGCATTTCTAGATTCGCCCATACGTGCTACATGCCCTGCCCATCTCAAAAGTCTGGATTTAATATTTCTAATTATATCAGTGAAGAATACAATGCGTGCAGTTCTGTGTTGTGTAACTTTCTCTATTCTCCTGTAACTTCATCCCTCATAGCCCAAATATTTTCCTGAGCATCTTATTCTCAAACACCCTTAACCTACATATGTTTCTCTCTCAAAGTGAGAGTCCAAGTTTCACAACCATACAGAACAACCGGTAATATAACTGTTTTATAAATTCTAACTTTCAGATTTTTTGATAGCAGACTGGATGATAAAAGCTTCTCAACCGAATAATAACAGGCATTTCCCATATTTATTCTGTGTTTAATTTCCTCCCGAGTATCATTTATATTTGAAGAGTCCACTGCTAGAATGATGGATGTCACTTTCTTGTCGAAAATGAACTGTCAATGAATAGCTTAAGACATATAGAATGTACATACAGAGTTATATGGCATTAACACTGATAGTCATTGTCCATAATGATCGGAAAATCTCAGTTAAGCTTTGAGCGCTAAGCATTTCAAACTTTCAATTGCTTCTCCTGCAAAATGTATTCCGAATGACATCCATCATTCTTGCAGTGGACTCTTCATTTGTTACTGTTGCTCCCAGATATTTGAATTTTTCCACCTCTTCAAAGGATAAATTTCCAATTTTTATATTGCCATTTCGTACAATATTCTCGTCACGAAACATAATCATATACTTTGTCTTTTCGGGATTTACTTCCAAACCTATCTCTTTACTTTCTTCAAGTAAAATTCCCGTGTTTTTCCCTAATCGTTTGTGGAGTTTCTCCTAACATATTCACGTCATCCGCATAGACAAGAAGCTGATGTAACCCGTTCAATTCCAAACCCTCTCTGTCATCCTGGACTTTTCTAAAATAACACATATGTAACATTACAAATTTAGTGGTCCTAAGTCAAACTATTTTTGAGCATAAATATTTTTTTCTAGACAGTCGTTTCATAATGACGACTTTTTTATTTCCATTTTAGTATCGAAAAGTCATTTATTTCCGCAGCCATAAATTAGCGTGCTTAAAAGTAAATTTCCGTGCCTAAAAGTACTTTTAAACACGCTAATTAGAAATAATTAAAACATAAATTCCTACTATTCTTTTATTATAAATATTCACAACACAATTATTCAATTTGGAAATTACAACATTTGGAGATTAGATACATACATTATTCACTTCCGAATCACTCACTTTCGTAATTATATTTATCACTTTCGTTGTAATAATTGTATATTCCAAAATTACATGACAAGCAGAACTCAATTTATACAACTTCCTAACAACCAGCAAAACAATCACCATAGCCTACTATATAGGCTATGCGAAGAACATGAAATCTGTCTCTTTCCATACGAATGTAATACTCTTTCGTTTTTAACATCAGAACTTAGTCATTACGAGAGAACGAATTAACAATTTTATTCTCTTTAAAATGTATATACATTAGGGATTCTCGAGCGACTTTCTAAAAAATCTTGTATGAAACACGTGCGAAACTAGCGTCTTAAAGAACACTTGCCGTGTTGTCCACCTCCCCTTCCGTGAACAAACTTCACTTCTCGTGCTTAAAGCGCTATCATTTCGCAACTTGTTGCATAAATAACTATAGTATAATTTTATCGCTTTTTGGTGCGCAATTAAAATACCAAATGGTTCAGAGTATGTTACTGACTTTTTTTTATCTTAGAAAATAAATATAAAATCTGATATGCAGATTTTAATCAATTTAAACTAGTTTTCGTCAGAAGTACTTTACGTAAAATACTATTAGTTTGCCGTAAATATTGTAACAATTTAAAAACAAATTATGTATAATCTATTAAAATTCTAAAAATGAGTTACAATACTTCCTCTGTTAATTAAATATGCTTCGGGACCTGCTGCCCCATCACCAGCAGTGTAAAGTACAGGGACATCATTTTATTTTTACTAACATTTTTAATATTAACCTGGCTATACCTTTCTATTAACGATTGAAATAGGAAACACCGTTTGCTACCCTTTCCACGACGGAGTTCGATGATACTGGCGTAAAATACAAATCACTTTACTAGGTATAGGAAGGAAGAAAAGTAGTTCATACATTTATGTAAACTAGGAAATATAGCAATTTTGAGTTTGATCATTTTCATTAGGTTTTTGTTTAATCAAAATACAGTACTGTATTAACACTTAGTGTTTTTACACACGAATTGAGCTATCCATTCGGACGTATTAATTATGCAGTGTATATTATACTGTTACAGCACATTAGCGTACAATATAGAGAATGAAGTTAAATTGAAAAATAATCATAATATGGATATTTAAACACATTTTTGAAAATGGTGGCCGGTCATTTCGATACAGGCTTCAGTTCTAATGTGCATATTATCGCACTGTAAACTATTGTACCTAATTCCAATTACCAGTTTCGTCCTTCGTACGAGTAACTCATGTTGAAATAATTCTGTACCTACTCTATAAAAGAGTACCTTACGTACTGAAAATTCAATCTTCACTTCTGCCCGATCCGAAAAAGATAAAATCACTCAGAAATGCTATCTACTGTCCGTTCAAGTGGTTTTGTCGTAGAGTCGTAGAAAGGGGGGGGGGGAATCACGTGACAGTTAATTACTTAAGGAGGCCCTTTTATTTGAGTTATTTTAAACACTTGTATAATATTACGTAGACGTCCAATTCCTAATATAAATTAATGTTTTCAGAAAAGAGCCAAGATAGCCCAGCTAGTAGACTTAACAAAGGGGCGAACAGAAGCAGGTGGGGAAACCGGGATGCGACATAGGGAAACGGACGACAGTACCCGTACGAAAATATGATTCAATATTGAAAGCTCTTTCGTCACTGGAAAACGCGAACATATTTCTGAAACGTACTATACTCAGTAACTCACTATTGCTTACGCGCCCTCAGCTCTGTATCGTGAACGGTTGGAAGTTTACTAGTAGAGGGGGTGGGAGTGAAGTACATTCCAAAACTCAGGTACAATTAAAATTGAAGTAAAAATAAAATGATGTCCCTGTATAAAATACCTTACTTACTATAGAACAGCCCTGGGCACAACGGGGAAGTAGAACGGAACTCTGAAATCCCCTCCCATATCCTTTCCGCTTCACTGCCTTATAAACAAAAGCACAGTGGACACTGTACATCAGTGATGGATTTCAGGCTGCCAGCGAGAGCGAAAGTTCGTAAAAGTATATTGCAATCCGTCACTGAGCAGTGCTTAACTGTCGGTCTACTTGCTTCTGCCGGGGAAGATGTAGGGGGGAGGTAAGGGGAAATCTGTAATGACTCAAGTGAGTTAATAGCGTCCAGGCCTGCTATAGAATCTATTGAGTTATTTATATAATTGAATCCCTCTTTTATAAATTGTGATTTTATTAATATTAGCAATATTGAATGTGCAAAGTATTGTATAACTGAATCTTGTTTTATAATCTGTAATGACGCTAACTTAAATAATTTGAAAGTGGACAGAATATATTGTAAGTTATTTTGGATTGAGAAGTTAGAGCCTTGTCTTGTATAATACCTCTGTTTATCTGTTTCCATTGAGAAAACAGTGAATTTTTTGGAGCAGAGTTTAAAAAATGAAGAAAATGATCAAAATTGACAAAAACTATTTATCGCGTCCCTTAAAAGATGTCTCCCGATTTTATTATTTTGGAAAAGTGTTTTTGTGATAGAACTTCATTTTGTATTACATTTATCATATTTAACAACTTTAAACTACTATTAAAAATAAAAAATAATATAGTGAAGATTTAATCGCAATATTCTTAGACCTATTAAGAAAGTTAGAAATTCAGTCGATCTCATAGAAATGTTATTATATTCAGAATTCATATTCTGAACTTGAAAGTCATTGTGCTGCAAATCAGAGATTTTACCATTTTAACTAACTTGAAATACACCTAAGTAATTAACCACTGAACATATATTCACAATAAGTCTCTGAATAAATGCTGCAGTCATGTAGGCCTACATAAGGGACGTCCTGGAGGAGGCTTGCAAGGGCTCCGCGAGCCCTTTGTTAAATATTTAGGGTCTATATTAGTTCCGAGCCCTTTGTTAGAATAGCTCGTGAGAAAAAACCAACAATAGTAACGCATTTTCTAATCTATTTAATATTCTATATTCTCATAAAGCGATCGATTTTGTGGAGGATAACTTAATAGGAAAGAACTAAGCTCCGTATCCCAGCTACCTAAAGACTAAGTTAAAGACACATTGGGTATATAGTACGCCGAACACAGGTAATGCAACGGATAAGGATATAAACAAACAGATCGTCGCTGCGTGTTCGTGGAGTACAGTCAACTCCCGACATTCTGAAGGTATACTACTACTGTAGTAAACACATGCTTCAGCCGTGATGTTCATATTCGTCGTGATCTTTGCAGTGAATAATAACGTGCATTCGTTCGTTACGGAACTTCAACATAAGCGGATGTCACTTGAAATGATTTTATATTGCAAGAAATTCTTTCAATAGCACGCGACGTTATTGGTGCATGATGTAGTACAAGATATTCATATTGTCTGATTTTTTTTTTGTGTGTGTTTCATTAGGATATTGCATGTCGCTCATCACTGAAAACTCACTAATATTCTACGTACTTTTCTAGAAATTCCCTAAAATGTAGATTATGTAATGTATGAATTGGGATGTTGGCACCGAACATCATGGTAGGCTACACAAATCCATGCTAACCGTCGAGTTAATATCTTCATAATTTTTAGATTATAATGGTATTGGTTCAACACATTTTCTGTGCCTTTTGGTATTGCAGACTGCAATTTGCACTGTCTTTTAGTGCATTGTTTTTGTCACTTTTACATTTATTTTACATAATTTATATGTAATGTTTGAGTCACTAGCTGAGAAGAAACAAGAAACTGTCTACTGAAGGATGCACTGCAAGGAATGGTGAACGGAATAAGATTTCGGGGGAGAAGAAGATATCAGAAGATAGACGACATTAAAATATATGGATCATATGCGGAGACGAAAAGGAAGGCAGAAAATAGGAAAGATTGGAGATTTGCAGTGAAAGACCTGTCCTTGGGCAGAACACTAAATGAATGAACATGTAATGTTGTCTATATTGACAGTGAAAATATTAGTTCTGCAATGAACCTTCAATCAGCCACAAAGATGTAGTTATTTAAATAATACGACTAGTAAGAGCAGTGATCCGTAAGACTATCCGTTATGACAGCGTCCCGGTTTTGACTTTCTAGAGGAAGAGGGCAGAGGATGCGTAACTATTTTGTATATAAACGTACCTGTACCTGCGCTGTGACGTCACATATACTTCGAATCAGGCAACCTCATTCCAGTTTATAGGTAGCTGAAATACAGAGCCTAGAAAGAACAATGCCCCTTTGCCATTACCTAGGGCTATAGCCAAAGTACAAAAAAAAAATATCGAATTCTATCACCATTGCTGAAAGAGGCTATAGTGTAATGAATGACATTGCAATCTTGAAAATCATAATTATAGAAAGCCTCCAATAAGCAGTGCAAAAGCCGCTAAATTCCTAAATTATAATGGCAGCTAGGAAGTTCGTATCGTAATTCCGATTTTGAACTTGAAGAGTAACGCAACTGAATGCATAGCAGCATGAGACGTCAACATTTAACAAAGAATAATCGAAAAAAAATAACCGTGTTACACACTCCTGTTTGCATAATTATTTAATAACAGACAAGTTTATTTTTTGGAGGCATGCATAATACTGACATTACGTAAATAATACAATAGTAATAGAATAGCTCACTTTGTTCAGAACCTAAACTATTAATATAAATTAACAATATTCTTCAAACTAATCACGACTCTACACAGCTCCACAGAATGCCACTATGCGTTGTTTATGTGAACATACTGTGTATCATCTGTAGCGAGCGGCAGCAGGGCGAGGCGTGGGTGATATCTATAGGTACTCTTCACTGTACTCAACTGAAATCTACTGCTTTGTTACGAACTTCCACCTATTCTCTACATCACACACATACTCTCACCCTAGTACACGATATAACTCTTCACAGATACACATCATCTACAGAGGGGCTCGCCGAAGTGGTGTACAAATTGAAAATGGGCTTCCAGGTTATAATGTCCATAACAAAATGTCCATAAGTACAAAAGGTCCACAAGAAAATGTCCATAAACTAAATAGTCGAACATTTAAAGTCCTACATGCAATTTGTCCATGGAGTAGAAAAGCCCAACATCTATTTGGTCACCATATTATAAAGCACATCATACGAAAAGGTCCATCAAACGAAATTAATTCTTTCAGCTTTTCACAGTGCATGGGATTGTTTGAGGTTTTTTATTTCCTTTAGTGTATTGCCTAACTGCAAATAAGACTGAAAATACTTACCGCACTATATAATAATGAGATAAATTATTCAGCACATTTAAATCTCACCTGCAATCCTATCTATACAATGTGTGATTTTGAAATCGCCAATATGAATGCTTGTCGACATAGGCATAGTGAGTGGGTATATTTTTCACTTCAATCAAGTAATACAGAGAAATGCAGTCAACAGGGGTCTGAGGGCACAATATTTGGATATTGAGAACCCTGAAGTAAGAAACCAAATACAGGAAATTATGGAACTGCAGTTTATTCCGCTAAATAACTTGCAATTTGTTTGGGATTTTTTAAATGAAATATTTGTGGACGATATCTTGGACTTACCATCTTACATTGAAATTGCATATATTACTGGTCATCCGGCAAGAGGGTGACGGCGAGCAGTTCCCCCTAGATTTTCTCCTGAGACATGGAACGTCTACGAATTAGTAATTAATGGCAGACAGCGTACGAATAGTGTGGTTGAAGGATTCCACTCTCAATCCCAATGACTTGTGGTGGAACATCACGTGACCATTTCGCGATTCATTGGCCATTTGCAACAACAGAATCGGAAACAAAACATTTAGTAAGCCAGGTCCTTGGTGGGCATACAAATATTAAGCGGCCAGTAAATACACTGTAGCCTATATCAATAATCAAACGAGAATTTTCAACATTGTCGGTAATTAACAAGATTACAAAGATAGGAATGAAAATTTTCAACATAATTGAAATTATAATAAATTTCTAGGCACATTCCTTGCAGTTTTCCTTGTCGGACATTTTAGGGAAATAGATGAATTTATTTATGGACATTTTAAAACGTAGGACATTTTTAAGAACAGGACTTGCTGACAATGGACCTTTTCAGGTAAGGACATTTTTATGGCATGGACGAATTTTCTATATGGACATTTCTAAACGTTGGACATTTTCGTAGAGAGGACCTATTGCAAAGTGGACCATATCTCACTTAACCGAAAATGGGTCACAGTCCTGCCATCTATACGCAATATGTGTAACCAGAATTACGCAAGTAAAGTGGGTATGCATTAGATACACATATTACCACACTGCAACAGAACACTGAACGACGACGCCTATCAGGTACGAATGAATTGTCGTTTGCATGTCACGTGCCGCGAATCTGGTACCGTGCTCTGTGTAGGTTTATGGTGATATGACTGGTCTAGCCCACTACCGTTGCTTTCAAACAGTTTCAAAACTGCGCGGTTTCGTGTGGCCTGTCATATCTTCTTCTTTTTCTTCTTCCTCTGTTATATGCGAACATAGTATGTTCGTAGGTATATGATGAAAGAGTAATGGAAAGGAGAAAAATTCTCTCCGGCGCTGGGATTTGAACCCGGGTTTTCAGCTCTACGTGCCGATGCTTTATCCACTAAGCCACACCGGATACCCACCCCGGCGTCGGACAGAATCGTCTCAGATTAAGTTCCAACTCTTGGGTGCGCCGTCGGATCCTGGCCAACTAGTCACTCATAACGAGTGCACCTCAACACATGTGTGGACTTCAGTTCTACGTTCATAGAACTTAATCTGAGACGATTCTGTCCGACGCCGGGTGGGTATCCAGTGTGGCTTAGTGGATAAAGCATCAGCACGTAGAGCTGAAAACCCGGGTTCAAATCCCGGCGCCGGAGAGAATTTTTCTCCGTTCCATTACTCTTTCATCGTATGATGACGCAGAATATCTCCATGGAAATATCATATGTACTTCAGTACATTAAAATAATACATATCGTAGGTATATGCTCGAAAATATTACTTCAGAAGTTATAAGACAGGATAGCGGACAGAACAATTCCCATACTTAAACAATCAAGATGCACAAGGATTGACCCAAAAATGGCTGTCAATGATTATATGTTCATACTCTACATGATTATTTCATTGCGTCTTTAAATTCAAATCTTAATTTATTTCTTAAAGCTTTCCGTATAGCTAGCTACACATTCAGAAGAATTAATTCTTTACTAGCTAATGTGAGTAGAATCTCAACAGTAAGAAGAGCTCACGGCTAGATTGTCGCTTTTATATAGACTCGACCTTCTTTTGTCCTCCCTGCCTCTCGTTAAAGATTTTATATTTTATCTAATTTAGCATTGAGTTCTTTTATTTTGAAGGCAATAGAGAACAATGATCGGAAAATATACCCAAAGAGACTGTAATGCAAAGACTTGAATTATGTAAATGAAGGAAATGCTATTGGTTCGTGCAAAGGACAGAAATTACACGATTTAAATAAGGTCAACTGACATTCAATCAGGAAAAGCGTCTATGCCACGTTACCATTCATCGATGTTGCTAACAACGGGAATAGAACCTATGCTTCGCTGAGTCGTGACTAGATGTTCTTGACCCTCATATCAATGTACCACCCCTGCATCTTGGCACTATAAAAACAGCTGCATCTGTGTGCCAACAAGTATTCTCAGATACTGTAAAACAAACAGCACAACATGTACAAGTTGGTGAGTAACTATTTTTAAAGTAATTTAGCTAATAATAATAATAATAATAATAATAATAATAATAATAATAATAATAATAAAATTTACTGACATCAATTTTTTTAATTGTGTTATTTTACGACGCTGTATCAATATCTAGGTTATTTAGCGTCTGAATGAAATGAAGGTGATAATGCCGGTGAAATGAGTCCGGGGTCCAGCACCGAACGTTACCCAGCATTTGCTCGTATTGGGTTGAGGGAAAACCGCGGAAAAAACCTCAACCAGGTAACTTGCCCCGACCGGGATTCGAACCCGGGCCACTGGTTTCGCGGCCAGACGTGCTGACCGTTACTCCACAGTTGTGGACACTGACATCAAAACGTACACTAATTCAACATAGGGTCTAATCCATTATTGGCGATCCTTTCGTATTTCCGTTTTCCAAGTGCTCGCATAAACTATCGGCTATCTATTCATCCTAGATAACTTTTGTAATCAAAGTTAAATTTAACACGCTTTTACGTTTAACAAATAGTCATTACTAGGTCTCAGAAACATACGCCGTTATACCATCAGTGCGTTTCGTGCGCCTCTGACTTTGAGTACGTCTCAGAGTTGGGGTGAGTTAACGCAGTGTCTTTCGTTCGTTTGAACTCGTGCTTATCATCACGGTAAGTTAGTCCTCAGCATTTGGGTGGTTGAAAGCCACTCCGTTGACTTCGAAACACAACTATCTGCTAAAGAAAATTTAAAGACCCATTTTCTTTGTTAAACAAAAATTGCACTATTTTAAAGACATTTTATGTTCTGTCTGTAAAAAATACACCTAATATAACATTGACAAGCATCAGTCTTATTATTTCACTATGTTAATATAATGGTGTATTACGTTTTGTTTTACATAATTTTTCATTTCATATGAATCCTATATCCACTTTCACAAATTGAAGAATTTTAACAGTAACTGGTGGCAAATAGAAGGAAATTTTTTACCTAACAGCGACGTTTAAAACCTATTCCTTCAAATTTATTGGTCTTTTGAATTCAAACTCTATAAATAATTCGAATTCATTCTTAGCAAGCAATATGTGGGCGTAATTCAATTACGAACAAAATGGTCTTTAGAGGGTTTTGAATCTAGGGGACTCATATATTGTTGCAGTGAATAACAAACCACATTTTCAAATTTTCAAAGGAGAATGATTGCCTGTTGCTAGAAAACACAGCCTTACATCTAGAAAAACTTCGTTCCACTACTGCAGAAACAATGAGGACATATTTGAAATATTTTACCACTAGCATTTTATACCTCAAAATCTGTATCATTATTATAAATTTCCTCAGTTGAAATTGTCACAAATTTTACATAGAGATAAATATCCATAATGTTTATCCAGTATTTTTTTCATCTTGTTTGCTACATTTTTTCCTATTTCGTGTTTCAACTATTCGGTTCGTCACAATATCATTGTCTAGTTTATATCTGTAGAAAATACACCTAATATAACATTGACAAGTATCAGCCTTATTATTACACTATGTTAATATGATAGTGTATTACGTTCTTGTTCTACATAATTTTTCTTTTATTATATTGTTGCAGACTAAGTATATGATTATGTCTCGTGATCAGAATATTGTACGAAATGGAAATATAAAAATTGGAGATTTATCCTTCGAAGAGGTGGAAAAATTCAAATATTTTGGAGCAACAGTAACAAATATAAATGACATTCGGGAGGAAATTAAACGCAGACAAAATAAGAGAAATGCCTGTTATTATTCGGCTGAGAAGCTTTTGTCATCTAGTCTTCTGTCAAAAAGTCTGAAAGTTAGAATTTATAAAACAGTTATATTACTGATTGTTCTGCTATGGTTGTGAAACTTTGACTCTCACTTTGAGAGAGGAACAGAGATTAAGGGTGTTTGAGAATAAGGTTCTTAGAAAAATATTTGGGGCTAAGAGGGATGAAGTTACAGGAGAATGGAGAAAGTTACACAACGCAGAGCTGCACGCATTGTATACTTCACCTGACATAATTAGGAAAATAAAATCCATACGTTTGAGATGGGCAGGACATGAAGCACGTATGGGCGAATCCAGAAATGCATATAGAGTGTTAGTTGGGAGGCCGGAGGGAAAAAGACCTTTGGGAAGATAATATTAAAATGGATTTGAGGGAGGTGGGATATGATGGTTGAGACTGGATTAATCTTGCTCAGGATAGGGACCAATGGCGGGCTTATGTGAGGGCGGCAATGAACCTCCGGGTTCCTTAAAAGCCAGTAAGTAAATAAGTATATTGTTGCAGTGAATAACAAACCACATTTTCAAATTTTCAAAGAAGAATGATTGCCTGTTCCTAGAAAAACAGCCTTGGGCCTATATTAGAGAAAATTCGTTCCACTTCTGCGAAACAATAGGGGAATATTTAAAATATTTTATACAAGCATTATTTATCTCAAAATTTGTATCATTATTACAAATTTCCTCGTTTGAAATTAAGTCACAAATTTCGTTCTCGGCATCTTGCTGTTATTCTTATTTGCAGGACGCTGAATGTTGCCTGTTACGAATAGCAGTATTCGGTCGTAATGTAACCGATCAACTAAAGTTCACTGCTGAAGGAAACAACTGAAATCCCCCACCCCAACGCAATTACGTACTGGTACCTAAAGTCAGAGGCGCATGAAGCGAAATGTAACGGCATTATTATAAAAATAATTAAAACACAAAACTTGATTTTATCGTTACTATCTGCATCCAATGTATTATTATTACTTAACTTCTCGTCCCACATAAAAATTTTCGTACTTTCTTCAAGCATCTTTCTTTAGCGATCTACATAATTTCTCATAAAATACTCGTATTTTTAGAATTGACTCTTCGAAAAATAAATTCCTAATCCAATCATTTTCTGGACAAGAAAATAAAATATTAACCCTTTGAAGCATAGGTGGCTTCATTCGAATCATTCTTTACCGTAAGTAGTTCTTGGTATTATTTTTATCTAAAAGTCTGAATTGTTTTAATGTCGTGAAGTTGTGTCACAGTGGCTTCAAATAAAGCCACCTCCTGATTTGTATGCAAATTTAAAGACTTCTCTTCTGAACATGGTATCACTAATGCGTTTAAGTTTAAATTAAATTTTAAACATTGATTGCCAATACGTCCATAATCTTTATGATTCAAACTGGTCATGTAACATCAAAAGAGTCCACACCTGTAGAATAACGGTTAGCGCGTCTGGCCGCGAAACCAGGTAGCCCGGGTTCGATTCCCGATCGGGGAAAATTACCTGGTTGAGGTTTTTTCCGGGGGTTTTCCCTCAACCCAATATGAGCAAATGCTGGGTAACTTTCGGTGCTGGATCCCGGACTTATTTTACCGGCATTATCACCTTCATCTCGTTCAGACGCTAAATAACCTAAGATGCTGATAAAGCGTCGTAAAATAACCTACCAAAATAAAATAAAAAACATCAAAAGATTCAAATAGTGTGGTCACCTTTAAAAGACTATTAGTTTATGAATTTTACAAATGTTTATCACATGTTAAAAATGACTTAGAAACACACCTTATATAATTTTAAATTGGTTTTATACATGTTTTAAAATTAGTTCATAATATGCACATATGTTTCTTCTTGTATTTCACCTATGCTGAATTTGTCAATTTATGTCTCTCCACCTGAAGATGATTTTTAAAAAATCGAAAATATTAGTGGAATTATAACCTTATAATGTAAAAGTGGTATTATAATCTTGTAATGTGAAATAACAGAATAATGTTTCTGTATTAATTGATAAGTTGTAGAAGCAAGCTATAAAATAATTATTACTATATAATATCTTTAATATTTGCGCCGTTTTCAAGGCGTTGAATAATATTTACTTTGTGAGGAATACTCAGACGTGAACGTGTTTCGATATGATGCTTACCGGTATGCGGGGACTTGAATTCTCGTAACAACAGATCACGTTGTACTATATTGCTACTTTCTTTAAACTCAAACGCAATCTATTAAATCGGAGAAGCAGTGTACAGTTTTTATGTGACTTGTATTAATAATCGCCACCATTAAATTGTTAAAATTAAAATTGTAGTTTTGATTATATCTCTGAATTTTTTAAAATAGATTTTAGTAAGTAGCTTTTAAATACATACGCTAATGAAAGATGAATAACTCAATACAATCACTTAAATTCTTAGATTAATGCAGTTTAATTCAATTAAAAGGTAGACGAATATATTTTGTATATAAATTGGACTAATCTGTATTTTTAGAATAATTGATTACGTAATTGTAAATATTTACATAGCTATTATGTTTTGTGATATGTATGTGTTTGTGTGAAACAGTGATGAGGTGGTACCTAATTTGACGCAACATTATATTTGGGTCAGTTTGAATAAATTAGAATATTTAAATACCGTATTTTGTATGACACCTACATTAATATAGTATCTTGAGCTTATTTCGGGGAAAATATTTTGTTGGGTTATTTTAGACTTACTGCTGAATGAAATGAAGGTGATAATGCCTTGAGCTCTTATTTTACAGGGTGATTCACGAGGTTTTTATTTTTGTTTTTACCTTTGTCCTTTATGGAGCTTATTTCGCGACCAAGACATTCTGAGAAAAAAAGTCATATAAACATGGGTCCTATTCTCAATATTTACTGAGTTACGTTTCGTTATTGGAACGCATTGCTGTGAACGCGTGATCTTGGTCAGCGTGCAGTCAGCAGCCAGCGCGAATGCTACGGAAATCAAAGATAGCTGTATGTAGTTACGCAGCGCGACGAGTGCCGTTCACAAGCGTGCGGCCAAGTGTGCCCAAGCGGACGGCGACGTTTTTTAAAATGTGTTGTAAACACTATAAGACTGTAAATTAGGATGCATAATTTAACTGCAAATAATTAAGTCAGTGGAAGTGGTGTGATTTGTAATAATTGTTGTGATAAGTACGTAAGAATAATGTAATTTTCTAGTTAAAAATAGAAAAAGATGTCTGTACGAAGAAACTAAGGAGTTCACAGCACATTTTTAGCTTCACAATACGTTCCAATTAAAGAAATGATACTTCTGAATGGTTAATTCTCTATTTGTATTATTCTTTTGCCTTCAAACTGAAGAAAAAAGTATTTTACAAACTACTTTAAATTAGTGTAACTCTGAAAATATTGAGAATAGTAACTATGTTTATATGACTTTTTTGCTCAAAATGTCTCAGAAATAAGATCCGTAAAGGATGGTAAGTCCTCGCAAATCACCCTGTATATTGTAAACTTGAGAGACTTTTTATCCGTGAGGTACAGAAGTACTGTAGCAATAATTCAACTAACAAAATGCTCATTTTTCATAACTAGATTACCTCAAAATACAAAAAGATCTGACACCCACTCCTCACAAAATTTCGACCTCAAATCGTCATTGAAGGATATCCAAGATATATCTCACAACACAGTGAAACGCATATCCCATGTGGCAAATGGATCCACGACCATGATTTTCATTCAGCGTTGAAGTTGCGCCTTAACCATTGTGTAATGGAAATATTAGGTTCTATGGATTTACTGCTGCTTAACACGAAGCTAACATTTTAATCTAGCTTAAGCATCATGAATTTGAGCACACATGTCCCTTGACTATCTTTCATGACTATGCATACTTACGTTGTTGTTTATAGCATCGTTCAGATTCTCAATTCTGTAGTCACGTGCTTGAACTGTATTTCTCGAAGGAGTAATTTTAGGTACGAAAGATTATGACCTCTTGTATGACGTCACAGGAATAGGCTACATGTCACGCAAAAGAAAATAAGAAAGTAATTTGTGTGACAGTTACGTGTGTCTTGTGTGCATTTGAAATGTTTTAGATTCACGGATTCACTTCTATAACTTACATACATCATACTAACGATTTTAACTGCGGACTTACGAAATAAAGTCAAATAATGATATTATCTATCTCACGTCAATGAAAATAAATTATGAAGTTGTTTAGATTTCTATACAACGGGAAGAAAATTACTCCATGCTTAGTATGTTATTACTAGTTCAATTCAGATATAAAAAACTTAAATCGAAAAAATTTGAATTCATTTCGAATTTCAATATCAATCGATTAAATTGAATTGTTATAAATTTTAATAATAATAATAATAATAATACTAATAATAATAATAATAATAATAATAATAATAATAATAAATAATAATAATAATAATAATAACAAATAACAAAGATCTTAATAACCAAATTTCAATAACTGTGCCCAATGCCATTTCTATTTCATTATTTCGAAAATTGTGAAGAACACTATTAATTTATCTTAGATGGACTTAGAAGCAAACATTTTCATGGGGGCAGGAAAACAGTTTATTTTTTTCTTGCAACATGTTAATTGTATCAAAACAAATGTGTTACAAATTTTGGCCACTCGAGCGCAATTACGACGGCCGTCCAGAAAGTAATTTTCCTGGTGCCATTTATAGAAAGAAAATACAATGTCATGAAAAATTTATTGGAAGAGATACAGCAATTGTAGAACTATTTTTCAACATATTTCCCACCGGAATTGAGACTTTTTGATACCGAGGTATCAACAAAGAGGTACAAACAGCTGTCACACAATGGTTCCGATCGCCGGTGGCAGACTTCTAGAAATTGATCCCACGATATGACAATTGTCTCAATTTCTGTGGGGAATATCTTGAAAACTAGCTCAACAATAAGCTGTACCTGTTCCAATAAATCTTCTATGAAATTTTGTTTTCTTCCAGGGAAACTTACTTTCTGGGCAACCTCGTAATTGTACTCGAGTGGCCAAAATTTGTATAGGCACTTGTTCTGACATTATTAACATAGTAGAAGAAAAAAATTAAATTTTTATCTGCCACATGAGAATGTTTGCTTGTTAGTCATGTAGATGGTACGACGTGAGGTCAGAGCTTCAGAAAATACGAAACAAATCGCAGATAAACGATACATACCTAATTTCTTCTAGAAAGGAAAAAATCTCTACTAACTTACCGGTAATCGAAACTAAGTTCACCGGACTTTTAGCTGGAAAAGTTACACATAAATCAGTGTGAAGAACAATAGAAGAAAGCCGTATATCACTTACTCATCAGATAAGTCTCATACGTTATAGAAATGTTCAAACTACAAAGTTATTTGTTGTTTTTTTTGTTTAGTCAACTGTCCGAAGACTGGTTTGAACCTCACAAGAGATACCAAGAAGGTACCATTTATGAGGCAACTAGGCCAGGAGATAATGGATTAGGATGGCCGGTTCCTTTCCCCTACAATATTTATAATATCTTTAAATTCCGTCATAAAGAACTGCAATCTTTAATTACTAAGCATGATTACGAACTATAATCAATTATATAAATTCAAGTAAAATGAAAATAACAGAATTTTTGTTCGTGACGATGACGATGAAGATAACGATGATAATGACGATGTTATTGATGACAATGATGAATATTGTATGATACTCGAAGATGAACGAAATATTTAACTTCAAACAGGAGCAGTAAATTGTAGGTCTTAACTGTTCCATTGTACATGAATTAAGTATTAATTTGAACCGGGAGGATATAAATTAGGTGCTAGTTACTGCAGACAAACTCTTGAGGATGGAGGCGTGAGTGTATTTCTCATATCTGACCTTAATTTCAAAATGCCCATGGCTTGTCAGTATATATTTTCATTAATAGTCTTCCTCGTATGTAATCGTGAAAACTTTTAACTAATTCAACAGTTCATACAATAAATACAACGTCAAAAATGACTTTCATATTCCATCGGCAAGTCTATCGTGCTACCAAAAAGGAGTGCGTTATATGACAGTAAAATTTTTAATAGCCTCCTATCGATATAAAAAAATGAAACTCAAAACATAAGATTATTTTACCTAATTTCTCACGCCTTCTATTCTGTAAGTGAATTCATGACATTCAATAACACTTCGAAATTGATATAAAACTTTGTTGTACTAGTAGACTATATTGCAAATCCATTCTTTCATTTCATCTAGACTGTGACTATTAAGACTTTATAATAGTATTTGTATCTGAATGAGGTCTCGCCCAATTATATTTTGCTAGACTAGTATGACTAGTCAGTTTGTTTTTATACCATTAAGTACGAGAAAATCCGTACCGGCACCGGGAATCGAACCCAGGATCAGCTGTGCGCGCTGAGTGCTCTCTAACCAACTGAGCTATGCCGAGACCCGATTCACGACGCCGGCCGAACTCCTCTCGTAGTATCGTGTTACGGCCTTACTGCCTGCACTTGAGACGATACACGTCATATATGTACAGGAGCGCATATTACATGACTTTATGGCCATATTCAAAAGTTTCTTTAAACTGTTAACATCATATATGTATCAAATATGAATGAGGTCTCGCCCACCTCATTATATTTTGCTAGTATGACTGAGTCAGTTTGTTTTTATAAATACGAGAAAATCCGTACCGGCACCGGGAATGTAATATGCGCTCCTGTACATATGACGTGTAGAATTGGCAGTAAGGCCGTAACACGATACTACGAGAGGAGTTCGGCCGGCGTCGTGAATCGGGTCCCGGCATAGCTCAGTTGGTTAGAGAGCACTCGCGCACAGCTGAGAGGTCCTGGATTCGATTCCCGGTGCCGGTACGGAAACTTAATGGTATAATAGTATTAAGTTTTTTGACTTGTTCCATATTCTAGCTGTAAAGCAATGTATGAATACCATGGAATGTTAATAAATACAATACAATACTATACAATACAATACAAGTGAAAGTCAAACTTTGTTATATTAATGTACTATTGATTATCTTTTTAAGGTCGTGTATTTCATGAAATATAGACATTCTTGTATATCTTTGAATTGATTATTCCTCAAACATCTCATTAATCTTTAACAGGATCCATTCTTTCATTAAGGTCATTAAACTACATAATTCTGGCATTTATATTATCACTTTACTATTGTATATTTGTTATAAAATATGTACGCTGTTTATTTGTTATAAAATATGTATTTTGATGCCAACTATAACCCTAATATACCTCAGGGTGATATAGGGTTTATTAAATTGGATAACAAAAAAATTGCAGGTTCTGTTGAAGTACGCAGAATCTCGTTCCGGATTACATGTTGAACACGTAACAATTTTTTTTTTCCAGGTCGTCCTTGCCCTCGCTGTCTCCGCCGCCTCGGCTGGATATCTCGGCGCCCCTGCCGTCGCCACTTACCACGCCGCCCCCGCAGTGGTACGCGCCGCTCCAATAGTCGCCGCCCCTGTTGCGCCGGTAGTGGCGGCTGCTCCTGTGGCTTATGCCGGCCCCGTCGTCCACGCCGCCCCACTTCCCTACGCAGCCGCAGCTGTGGTGAAGGCTCCTGCTGTGGTCGCCACCCCCGTAGCTCACGCGTTAGTCCACTAACGTTCATTGTCACTTTTCCTGCTTTAGAAATGTGATGGAAAGTTTACAAAACATTTTTCTTCTGGATTTTTGTTGCATCAAGTAGCAGGATTTAAATTGATAATTGAGCATAATATTGTAATATCAAAAGCTGTTTTAAGTAAATGTAACAATTGAAGATGTGTACATAATTAATTGTATAAATATTGTGCAGAAATAAATTTAATTTTCTCTCAATAGTCCCTATACAATTTGAATTTTCCAACAACAAGAGAATCGGCGATGTAGTATTTTACTCTGTAGTCTAAAATGAGAAATGTAGGGCCGAATTCATAGTTACCACTTATTGTAAGGAAACCCTTAAGCAGTTGTTTATAATCATTCCCAATTATTGAACACTTATTCAAAAATAGCTTGTCAAGTTCAAGTGTAAATAATCAGCTGATTTACGATTGATTAAGATTATGATGAATTTATTGAGTTCTGTAATGAAAATGAAAATGTGTTTCGGCAAAACAGAAGATATATCAGAGATATGGAAAACCCTTTAGAGATGTACAGTGACCAACAATTTAAGAGGAGATACCGTTTCAACAAGAAAACTGTTGTGGATATTCCGGTGTCTCTCATTTCAATTCACAATACAACCATGAGGTTTACCGATTTCACCACTGCTGAAAATACTGGTTGCTTTGAGATTTTATGCTACAGCAGAGTTTCAGGTAGATTTAAGCGGCATTTTTTTTTTTTTTCAAACAACAAAGTATTATTAGCATTTTCGTTTGTATTCTACCCAAGGAATAATAAGCTGTTAAAATTTGCGTAATTATACCACTTCCATTTTGTTTACCACAGAACTGAAAAATAAATTAAAATGCTTTACTTACAGGAATATTTCCCAAGTTTGCAATAAACCTAATTGCAATTTTGTCCCATGTCAATTTAATCTTTTGGAGAGAATAATTATCAGATTTTTTACTTTCGACGATACCGTATCTCTATATTTCATAACTAGTTCTCTTAGCTCACTTCTTTCTTCTTCTGTAAAATGCTTTCTCGACATTTTGTATAATTTTTAGCTCTATAATATTTAATTCTGTATTTGTGTACGATAATAATCCCGATTTAACAATTTGAACGTGTTGGAAAACAAATGAATGTACGAAAGCGTTCACATCTAGTCATGTTGCCATATTTCTTTCGATGTCAAGGGAATGCTGAATGCATATCAAAGAATAGCGTCTCTGCAATACGATCTGAAATAAGTGCTAAGGAAACGATTACTTAAGTGTTTCCTCATTTTATAAGTGACGACTATGAATTCGACCCGTAGTATACAAATTTACAATTCATTTTGAGTATTTTTTTTTTTCAGATAAATCGTAGTAAGTTCAATTAAAGGGTCTTATTATTTTCAGTCTATGACTTATCAAACAGTACATAAGGAGTAGTTCCTTTATATTACATATTTTACTGTTTGTAAAATATATAACATATACAAGTCCACACCTGTGGAGTAACGGCTAGCGCGTCTAATAAAACCATGGTAGGTTCGATTCCCGGTCGGGGCAAGTTACCTGGTTGAAGTTTTTCCGGAGTTTTCCCTCAACCCAATATGAGCAAATGTTGGGTAACTTTCGGTGCTGGACCCCGGACTCATTTCACTGTCATTATCATCTTCATATCATTCAGACGCTAAATAACCTGAGATGTTGATACAGCGTCGTAAAATAACCTACTTAAAAATATATATATAATATAAAGGAACTACTTTATATATGATAAATTTGCAAAAAAAGAACAATTTAATTGTAGTATACAAATATAATACAATTATGAAGTAGCTTTTAACCCCTTCAGGCCTGATGTATCGATACTTTTAAATATTTTGAAAAATTGATAGAAAGGGAGAGTATTATTTTTAAAACATTTCTATACCTGAATTAAAAATAAAATTTTTGGAGCCACTGGGGTCAAAATTGTCCCCAAATTTTGATTTTCTGTGAAGACTTAATTTGGGAATTTTGGACCCCCAGAATGATTATGTGACCATTTTGTTTTCAATTTTGTTTAATATAAATTCAGGTCCGAAGTGGTTAAAGTTTTAAAACAACAAAAGTTTGCCGATTAATTTTCTCCATTCATCTCTCATCTCTTGATACGACCCTACATGTTATTTCCAACACACGAATTGTTCTACCACTTCTATGATTTCTCTGGCCATCTCTTTCATTGAAGTGAACTATCTTTACTAATGTGACCTATTAAAATTGAGCAGGAAAGAGCTCCGCTGAGCAGTTGGATTCCTTACAGGACACTGCGCCCTCAAGAAGAACTTGTATAGGATGGGACACAATATCATCCCAAACTGCACTCGTTGTTCACAGGAGATGAGTCTATAATTCATCCACTGTGCGAATCCAATGCACTCGCTCATCAAAGAGCTTTCATCTTTGGAAAACATTTACAAACCTTGATGAGCTACCAACCGTCCCAGTCCATAGTTTGATTCAGTTCATTAAGAACATCAAACTATTGAACTGATGGGACATCATGACGGGGATGCGCAATAGATCTTTTAGGTCACAGTGCTAGGGCTGTTATAGCCCTCCCCTTTTAAATTCAATTCAATCTTTACTTACTTACTTACAAATGGCTTTTAAGGAACCAGAAGGTTCATTGCCGCCCTCACACAAGCTCGCCATCGGTCCCTATCCTGTGCAAGATTAATCCAGTCTCTATAATCATATCCCACCTCCCTCAAATCCATTTTAATATTATCCTTCCATCTACGTCTCGGCCTCCCCAAAGGTATTTTTCCCTCAACTAACACTCTATATGGATTTTGAATTCGCCCATACGTGCTACTAATGCAAATAATATCCTGCGGGTCATTGCTTCCGTAATGATACATGATCATTGTATTCGTCACTTCTACCCATTACATATCTAAAATATCCTAAATTTTACATTATTGCCAATTTCTTTACTCTTATTTAGCCTAACTACATGTTTTACATTAGTATATTAATCTCTAAACTTTCAAGAACGTTATGTTCTAATAACATCTGCTCATTTTCCAAAAATATAACTGACGTTAAAAATGGTTATTTCTTCTTTTTTATTTTTTTATTTTATTGGGTTATTTTACGACGCTGTATCAACATCTAAGGTTATTTAGCGTCTGAATGAACTGAAGATAATGTCAGTGAAATGAGTCGGGGTCCAGCATCGAAAGTTACCCAGCATTTGCTCATATTGGGTTGAGGGAAAACTCCGGAAAAAACCTCAACCAGGTAACTTTCTCCGACCGGGATTCGAACCCGGGCCACCTGGTTTCGCGGCCAGACGCGCTGATCGTTACTCCACAAGGTGTATACTATTTCTTCTTAAATATTAATAAAGCTGTATACTCATTCCTCTTTATTATTTCTCTTGAAAAATCCTTGTTGCTTTGATAAGTTAATCACTAATTCCTGGTTTCTGCATTAAGATATTTTGGAATCTTCGTATTAAAATTTCGAGTCCAATTTTGCATACCTCACAGTGATCAAGAGTTGTTAGTACCGATTGTAAATTCAAATGATATCAAGTACTCAATTCACATCTAAAGCAAATATCATAGAACAGGGATGCAAAAATGTGTTATAATAATTCTGACACACGTCACAAGCCGAAAAATGTGACTCATCCCTCCCTTTCACCCCACGCATCATTGGACATGGTAGCTGGAGAGAAGATATGTATTCAGTGTACTTGCAGAACGTCACGGATACGTAATTCAAGGTCGGGGGTTGTGGACGAGGAACAAATTCTTTCCCCATGCTTCCACCCCTCTTTTCCCCAGTTCTGCATCTCTGCCATAGGACAAGAGTTTGATTTTAAAAAATAATATCTTGTGAGTTTCAGAATTAATATTGTAACAACAACAACACAACATCGACACATTTTACAATGTTTAGGTTCACTATCTGTGCTACTTCGATTGTCAAAACAGGTTAGCATGGTACAATAATTAAAGCAATAAAAATCTGTAATAATATAATCTCTAAAACATCTGAAAACAAATGATAATATTACCTTTTCCTTATTGCTCCTTCGAGGAGCATTTCTTCTTGTAAGGAAATGTTTGCAACGCGTTGCACTGTTTTTTTTTCTAAATAGGCTATATGGGAATGCACCCTGAGAGGAAAACTTTGAATTACACTTCGCCAGACATCCGCTGTTAGAATTATATTAGTTTTCAATCATTGTCGGTAAACGACAGTTCATGTTCTTAGAAAACGACACTTGTTACACAGTATTCCCACAAACATAATTCAATTACGGAGGGGGATATTATATAATACTTCCATTCCCCATTTATGCACGATATATTTAAAAATTATGTTAACACTTTAACGGGATAATAATTATTTATTTATTTTTTATTTCAATTATATGTCGTGACAGGCTGACGCTAGAAGAAAGAAGAGTGACGTCAAATTTGATGTAAGTGATCAGATCTCCAATAATAATCAGTAAAAAGTCGAACACAGATTCCAACGAGACCGACCTAAGCTGAACATCTGGTGTGCCGTTACCGCTACTGGTGTAATTGGACATTGTTTTTGAAACCTCAAAGTGAAATCGGAAAATATTTTACATATATAATAATATAGATGGTGTTTAGGTAAAATGACAGCCGTCACTTTTAAATGTGACTTCTTTGCTATAATTATGTGTAACTGGTTAAAATTTAATTACAAAACGTGAAAATATGTTTCTTGACAATTATGTTCCATATAAGGTGACTAATAATAATGTATTACAATTTAATTTTTTTGTTGTTCTTGAATTTTTTTTCTTTTGTGGGTTAAACCATTTTACCTAAACACTATTGAAGAACTTACATTGAAAATACGCTGTCCGGGTTATTTTCAATAAATGGTGCACCTACGCATTTTGCTCACAATGTTCGTGATTTTCCAGGGAGATGGATAGGAAGAAGTGGACATTCACAATGGCCTTTCAACCATAGTCCGTAGAAAATTTGAACACCGATTTCACCAATCAAAGGACAATGCCTCATGTGCCGTTACCGCTATTGGTGTAAATAGACCTTGCCTTTTTTATATCCAAACAGTGAATTCCGAAAGGTATTTTACACATGTTACAATCATATGTTATCGATGCACTTCCATTGAAAATACGCTTCGCGAGATATATTTTTAACAGGATGGTGCGCCTGCGCTTTTTCCTCATATTCATGATTTTCTAGACCACATATTTTCAGGAAGATGGATAGGAAGAAGAGGACCTTCACAATGGCCTTCCTATTCCCCTGATCTAACACCCTGCGACTTCTGATTATGGGATAAAGTGAACAACACGGGAATTGGGAGTATCAATGAATTCAAGGAAATAATAACAAATATGGTAATATCTATTTCAAGAAAATTCTTCTTCCGGCGTAAATGTTACTTTTGATCACTTTCAATCGTTTGTTGATAAAATTGGACAACAGATTGAGTGCTTAAAAAATTCTTTTGAATTAGATATTTTTTAGAGACGAATGAATGTTCTTCCCATTTAGACATACCCATAAAACATCATCAATTCGCAATTATTTCGTAAGAACTCTGCCGGTTTTATGCCATCTTGCATCAATGTGAATTTCGTGGAAGGTAATAGATATACTTTGAACTTCTCCAATTAGTTCATAACCTTCCCGCAATACCTTAAGTTGCAGTGTGTATGTACCACTATATTCTGTCAGTCTAGACGTTTTGCATTTTTCTTCTCAGCGACAGAATTTCTCAGATATTCCGACGATATACAATTCAATAGGTCATTAGGTTATATAAGGTCTGTGGTTACATATCATCTCTATATCTCTAATCTGAAAAGAAACATGATTACATTGTTATAGAACTTAAAAAAATACCCATTTCACTTTTTATATGATGCTATTGAACAGTGATGGAAATAATACCGGACATAAGTTTAAAGAGGATAAATGGCATCTTAAAACGAAAGAAGAGCTGTATGAAACTGAGCAAATGTAAAATCGAAAGCAATACTTCAACTAAGTATTTCCGATTAACATTACTGTATCCATATGCAAGGCTGACCACAGTTCTTTGGCGCTACAATCACAGTTCATCTCACGATTTATTACAGCGATATGGTACGAGATCCAGTGTGAGTTAGCGATATGCTAACAAAAAATGATTTAATGAAAACGTATCCTTCGTAATAGACTTACTATATGAACTACAAACAAGTGATCGTCACTGAAGATAGTGGCCAACTCAGCCTGGATTCTAGTTTGATTGGAATACTCGCAAGAAAAATATAAAATATTTCAGAATATAACATTTAATTTCTCAGAAATATAGATATCCGCTAAAACAATGAGTTTCTCATTAAATAACCTACAGATCTTAATGAGAAATTAAATTAAATAAAATCGTTGCTATAAATTTTCAGTTCATGGTCATTCGGTGTTTCTAAATTCAAATAAAATAAAAACTTATTATTTATTCTATTGCATACTGTTCACGTATAAAAATAAAGTACGCCTAAGAGTCATACAATCTCTAGAAGGAGAACAGTGACTCATTCAACGAAATACCTGGTTGTGTAATATATACGTAACTCCTTTCTTGAGCAACCTGAAGTGTCCTGTTCAAGACCCACGTTGGTCGATTAGGTAAACTCCCTGGAGTCTCAGTTATCAAGCTAGTTAATATTACTGATATTCCACGTACTAAAAATAAATAAATTTATTTAAAATTCAGAACGGAAGTACCTTGAAACAGCCTTCACTCTAAAGTTTTTCACCTCAAACAGATCGAATCCGGGTGCACCGCCTTTGTTATATGACTTACATGTAACGATCTATCTATATGCACATTACTGTAGAATTAATTATCACCACCTTGATCATGTGCATATATTGGTAAGATGAAATAGCACGTGTGGACTTATTTTACAACACCCGATACTGATCTTGTTACACTGGACGAATATTCTACTAACGAACAATGGAAATAGCAAGCAATGTATTAAAATGTAGCTCATTAGGTAAGATTTAATGCTACGTGGAATGTATGGGCGTGGGTTCGAATACAAGCTAAAATAAATGCACTTGTACTGTTCAATATGAGAATATGGAATCTATATATGTATGTATGTATGTATGTATGTATGTATGTATGTATGTATGTATGTATGTATGTATGTATGTATGTATGTATGTATGTATGTATGTATGTATGTATTACTTGGCTTCTGGTTTACAAAATTTATCCATATATGTGTTAAATACCAGGTCTCATTACAATAAAACAATATGTTCATTACACCTTACCACAAGACATCTTCATATTCTTTATCTCATACAGTTTCAGTTGTAAACAACAAGTAAGTATAAATCAGACATAATACGAGTATATAACATAGAGAAAGAAAGGAAAAAGCATAATAAAGTGTGACCAGTAGGTCAAGATGTGGAACAAGTCAAAATGTTACAAGATTACAATTACAATCACAATTTTTACAAATTTTTACAATTTTTTACAATTTTACCATTTTACAACTTTCTACAATTCTTTTTTACAATATTTTGGTGAGATGTAGTGAGGTGAGGTGAGGTGAGGCCCGAGAATTCGCCAAAAGATTACCTGGAATTTGCCTTATGGTTTGGGAAAACCTCGGAAAAACCTAACCAGGTAATCAGATCAAAGGGGGTGAAATGAAGTGAGGCCGAGGACACGCCATAGACCATTCGGCATCAGTCCCACGGCTGGGTAAAACCTCGGAAGAAACCATCTAACTCAACGTAATTATAAATCTACATTGCATATAGATTGAATTGTATCATATGAGCTCATAAACTATTACTTTTTCGTATAGACTTTATCTAAAATCAAGTAAACACGTAATTACTAGTCGTTGAAATTCAACTGAAGGATATTACTGTAGACTCTTTAGTGTATCGTAATTATATATAATTTAAATATGTATGTCACAATTGTATTGATTGAGACTGGTTGATGAAGAGAAGGCCTTATGGCCGTAACTCGTCCAGTGAAAATAAAATATTCTATTCTATTCCACGTATGTACTGTAGATAGAGAGGTATGTACTGTAATTCTCTGTTTTGTTCATAATAAGCAACTTTGGTTGTTTTACAGTAATACTATTTGACCGCTTGCTTTCATTCCAACCAATCACTACATCGCATTAATGAATTCTTGTTCCTAACACTTTCTGGCGGTATGACATAGTTGCGCCCCTCGGTCAATTGGGAGACCTAGGCATGGCATAATTGCGCCCCGAAGAAATCAGGTAGCAGAAGGGACATGACATAGTTGCGCCCGAAGAAATCAGGTAGCAGAATGGACATGGCATAGTTGCGCCCCGATGGGCATAGTACACACGAAAGAGATTGTCATAAAATAAATAAATTACTTAAAAATATTACAGTGATAGCTGCATTGAAATCAGGTAGGCCTAGCGTATGATCAATTTTGCTATTTAAAATAACACTTTATTATCGATCACACACAATAAATGACCTGCATTTTTTGTTTGTACATCGATACTTAACCCTACGGTACAGGGTTTCGAAAATTGAAACTTAGAACCATTATGAATTATTAACTCTTTTCCCTTTGCACTAAACTTAACATTCATTTTAAATTAACCTCACTATACGCCACAGACGGTGTGAAAATCACTAATAAAATGTCAAAGACTGCTAAGGCCCCATATTCCAACGACTCACTCTGTTGAATATGTCAGTTAATAAAGTACTGCCAACTTCATGATGTTCATTTTAACGGTAGGCTATTGATAATCACTGCATCAACAGTAGAAAAACAGTTAATAAAGTACTGCCAACTTCATGGTGTTCATTTTAACGGTAGGCTATTGATAATCACTGCATCAACAGTAGAAAAACAGTTAATAAAGTACTGCCAACTTCATGGTGTTCATTTTAACGGTATCGATAATGAATATTAAATCGAATAAGAAATCAATAAGGTTGGTTGATTACGAGGTTCGAGTTTTCCGTAATGTCTTTTTCTCTACCTATTTCATCGGGGTGCAACTATGTCATGCGAATTTCCTCTACCTGATGGGAAAGGGGCGCAACTATGCCCACAAAACAGGAACCCTTTTTTATCTGCTACATCTTATCTGACCGTGGGGCGCAACTATGCCCTGCCCCTTTCTGGCTCTGCTGGTGTTCCGGTGCCTCACGTGTATGCAGTGCCAAGCAGACGCAGTCACGTAAGAGTCATGTGAGCTCTCACAACAATCGAGCCGACGATGACGTCTGCACTTTATAGCCTACAGACTAGTTTATCGATTTTCGAAATTGAAGCGATTCTGTGCAATCCAAATCAAGAGTCCACAACTTCTGTCTTGTAAATATCACAAAGTTCCAATGACTTCATACGGAGATCAGTATTCATGACAAGGGACGAGACGATCACAGCGGGCTACAGAAGAGAATATCTCTGTATGCTATCCCATAAGGATCAGTTGCAAATGTACGATGCAGCAAATTTATTTTAGTTCTAACGAAAAACACGGTGCTGATTATCTCCTGCGTCATACTTCACAACTCCTGACTCGATCCCTATCACAAGCTACTCTCTTTTCAGCTATTTTATAGTTAGATCCAACATCTTTACGTAATGCTTTGAAATAGAATTGCGTCTGCTTTTAACAAGAGCTTTTCGTTCCGCAGATATGTTTCATTGCATTAGGTGAAAGACACTGAAAAACCTCTACTATTTAATACCGTTACCATCATCTGTGATATTAATAACTACTATTACTAGCGCTGGGATATCTGCGACCTAAAAACTCTGAAAATATGCATGCACTTATGCTCTGAAAATACCAAAATATGACATAAAAATTAGAAATCTGAAACAAAGCAGATTAAATATTTTCCAAAATTTAGTTCAAAAATTATTTTATTTACAATTCTACAATTTGTTTTATATTAACCCAAAGTATTGGCAGCAGAAAATAGCAAGAGTGGATAAGGGGTGAAAAATGTTCGTCTGTCCTCTGTGTGACTAATTCTTTTACAGCTATGCTAACAGGGTGACTGACTGTTTATGAATTACTACCTGGCAACAGCGGATTTGAAACCTATTTAACATCACATGTTAGGGAAGGGTAAAGGGGTGAAGCTGAGACCGACCAGCTACAATCTGGCCATATTCCTAACATTCTTTTCTTTTTGTGTTTTGACAACTTACTTCTAGCGAATTAGTTTACCTTCAAACTTTATTTAACCATAAATACTTCTAAGAGAAAGAAATTCAAAATGTGTAACCAAACACAAACAAAATTTGTTGTTATTATTGACACAAAACATGTAAATAATATTTTGGAAAACTGTTAAAATTATTACACGTAATTTTTCCAAAAAAAAATGTGTTTTTATGTCATTTTTGGTCAAATATAAGTTCATGCTGAAATCTGGTAAAACATGCATTTATATGACCAATAAATGCTGTGTCATCATGTTCACAAGAACTACGAATGTATTTAAGGGGTTAGGTACAGCTTATAGCAGTAAATTTTTGGAAATATTCAACATTTTTTTCCTTCATTACTGCATCTTCTACAAAAATGAAAATTGGTATGTGTAAAACACTGTCCTTCTGCTATATGAAAAAAAAATATATATGATTAAAAAATTATTTATATATATATATTTTTTTCAAAATTCAAAACGGTGGCAGTTCACTGTGCAGTGATGAAGCGTTTCCCTCATAACACATAACCTTGTTAAATTTTCACGTTTTCTCTCTTTTATTTTATTGCCGAAACGCTTCTTTACAATATCATGCTCTTTCAACTACATTCCTTAATAAATTTTATATATATATATATATATATATATATATATATATATATAATTTTGTGTTAGAAGAAAATATTGATATTTGGCCATTTTTTAAAAATGAATTTATTTTTATCAGACAATCTGACAAAGTTACAGAAGTGATCTTGCATAAATACACACAAAAAATTTCATCACAGAATGTTGGACAGTTTTTGAGTTATGTAGGAAACGCTTCATCACTACACAATGAAATGAATTTTGAAAAACAATTTTTTTAATCGTAAAAATATTTTTTTATTATACCAGAAGGATAGTGTTTTACACACACTATTTTTCATTATTGTACAATATACAGTAATGGAGGAAAAAAATGTTGACTATTTCCGAAATGTTACTGTTGTAAGCTGTACCTAACCCCTTAATTTAACTTAAATTACAAACTTAAGCAATAAGTTGTCAAAACACAAAGACAAAAGAATTTTAGGAATATGACCAAATTGTTGCTGGTCGGTCTCACCAGCGAATAGGGATTATAAAGAATGGACACTTTGCGTCGGCACCTTTGATGTAGCCGGATTGATTTCAATGACCTTCAAACCAGCTAGAGCGTGAAATTCTGCTTTCTCCCTAGAGTTGGCGCTGACATCACACCAGCTAGCAGTCGACACAGCGGAAATATAACACATATAATTAATACATCTAAGAACATTATGTACTCAAATAAAATAAATTGGATCCATAAAATAATAAATCCGTCATTAACTGTAATGTCTAGACTCTAGAGTTACTTTATAATGAGAATTGAGACGTTGACCCCAACAACAATTAAAATATGTAATGATTTGATAGCACTGGAAATGGAAAAACAAAACTCTTATGAGAAGTAAAACCATATACATATATTATATTATATACAAATATCAAACGAATTTGATACATAATTTTATAATGTATTATATTATTTTATAATATAATTTATTATATATGAAATATAAAAAATAATTATTACAACTAGTTCGTCATTGAGAAATAAGGAAAAGCTGTTAACTTGAAACTATTTGAAGCAAAGCGTTACTGGATTATGCAATAAGGCAGGCGATGTTTGAATCCTGTGTCTCAACTCTATTCTCAATTATTATCTTAGCCTATGCTCGATTACACTAACCTCTAGCGCTTGAAAGTAGAACTAAACGCTGGCGCACAGAGAAACAAAAGACAGGAAAATTCGCTCAGTGTCCATTCTTTATAATCCCTATTCGCTGGTCTCACCTTCACCCTTCTCTTCAATCATGTAATGTTAATGAGGTTCCAAATACCACATTGCCAGATAGTAATTCATAAAGCCATCCTGTTAGCATAGCTGTAAAAGAATTAGTCACGCAGAGGACATACGTTAGACTTTTTCACCCCTCTTTCACCCTTGCTATTTTCTTGTGCCTATATTGTGCTATTTCGCCATATCGTCATTTCAATCTATCTGAATAGCATCTTTAGTTTTAACGAATGACTGACAGCAAGATAATCGTCAGGTAACTGAGAACAACTGAAAGTCATGGCTTATTTGAACTGAAATATCCTATAATTGAACTTCCTTACAGGCCTATGTCTTATGAAGAATGTTTGCTAGATGTATAAAAAAACACCGCGAATTCCGTTAAAAAAAAGCAAAGTACATAAGCCTATTACCTGAAGTGAATTTATTTATCTGACCCAAAATACAGGTTTACTTGAACACACAGAATAACAAGATACTTTTCTTAAACTTAAAAAAAAGATATAAATAAAATGTTATTTTCAACAATTCATGTAATGCAAGTCTAGTTTTCAGGTGAAGCTCCCGGTGAAGCAGACTTGAATAATGTCAAGGGAAAAATTGTGCCAGGGCCGGGTATCAATCCCGGGACCTTTAGTTGAATGTACCAGTGCTCTACCAACTGAGCTACCCAGGAACTCCAGCGACGCCGTCTCAATTTTTTCCCTTTATATCCACACAACTTGAGTGGTCTGACAAGACTCCAGAGACCCGCATCGAGTGCACACAAACTCTGTGTGACTTGGAGTTGTGGTTTTCTGTTAACGTACCTACAGTAACGTACCTACAGTATGTATATATTATGCAAGTCTAGTTTTTCAGGTGAAGAAGACTTGAATAATTTCAAGGGAAAAATTGTTCCGGGTATCGATCCGTGACCTCTGGTTGAACGTACCAGCGCTCTAACAACTGAGTTACCCAGGAACTCCACCCGATACCGTATAAATTTTTCCTCTATATCCACATGGTGTAGATAGTAAAATTTGCTGCTGCACTCAAACAGGAAATCATTTTGTCAGTACTGTACTTAAGTCCTCAATACTTAAAATAAGGAATCACTTGTACAGTGTACATAGTACACAAATTTGATAATCAGCATTATTCTAAATCATCACAAATCCACATAGAAAAACACGCACATAGTTAAGTTATACCTCCAGTCGTCAGGTTGTGATGAAAACTCTGACTTGTTTTTTTATGAGAAACTTAACAAACGTTTTAACAAGTTTGTAAATGTTATCATAAACAGTGTTGGAACAAAATGATCTGTCCTCTTTCCGAAATTAATAGCTTATTTAGCTGTAATTATATAGCGTTGATGAGAAGTAAAAGTTGACAGTTAACAGGTGTAGTTCAAGAAGCAGCAATCTTGTTCGATCTCTCAGGACCGGCCTTGGTTATTTCGGAGCCTCGGGGAAACTTGTTTTCGGTGTTCCCGCCCCTCTTTGTTGATATAAAATGTTCCGTGAAATCACGAGTCTTTAACTTCAGCCTGATTTACGAAAGGACACAATACTTGAATAATTATTATTTTTCCTTACATTTCGAAACACCTGTTATCCTCTCCCCAATAATTCCTACATTCTTCCTCCTTGTTTTGTATATTATATCAACTTTGGTATAAGTTATGGACGAAAGGGATGTCGGGTAAGATGATTAGGGCGCTTCAGGAGATATATGATGAAGTAGAGTTTTGTGTTATGTACGAATAGACAGAGTATCTGAAAGCTTTTCCAGTTTTCTCTCTTACTTTTTTACCTGTTTATTGACGATATAACGGAGATTATGTTAAGAAAGGACATTGACGTTTCCATCATTAGGGACGTGAATATTCAAGTATTGTTATACAGACGTGGACAAATTATTAGATTAAATTAATTATATGTGAACAAAGCTGTATTTATCAGAAATAACGAACAAAAGTTTATTTTCAAAAATAATGAAAAGAAAATTGAGTCAGGAGGTTAATAATATTACTGAACATTCCCTTAAACTAACACGTTGATTTTGTCAGGGATGCTGGAAACCAAAGTTTGACACTTTCTTCGAATATAAGCATAATTTAGCAAGATATCAAACAGTGCTTAAATGAGTCCATGTTTTGTTGTAATCCTCTTTTTGTTCACTTTCTTCTTCAGTATAGATCACAGATTTTCACTGTTCATGTCCGGTCTTCTTGCAGGCCGTGGGAGAAAGACTGTTTATCTTCTGCAGTATATAATTAAAACACTAGTAGTACCAACACAGTCAGACAAAATATACTTAACTATTGGAAAAATATACCAGAAGATGTAAAAACATATTTAAACAATAGATACTCAAATTATACTGAAGTTGATATGACGAATTATATTATGTTTCCAAGAAAAACTTTTTAGTCTAATAATTTGTCCACGTCTGTACGCTGACGATTAAGGGATTACAGAAAGGACTTGTCAAACTTCAAATATACGTACACAAGGACTGGGGATTGAAGGTAAATACTGAAAAGACAAATAACTATGACCCTTAAGAACGGATGTGTTTACAGTAAAACGGAGACTTGGACATACGAAGGCCGAGCACTGAACAACGTGAAAAGTTTTGTTTACTTAGGGGTAACAATGACGATGAACGGAAAATGCAATAAACATAAAGAAATTACAAACCACAGGGCACTGATAAAAGCGATGGAAATGCTAACGATACGTAACAAAAACCCGGAAGCATTTTTAAGAACTGATTTTAATTGAATCGTCCTTTCCTACGTTTTCTAATAAATATCGATTATTTTTAAAAGAAAATTGTAGTATTGCATCCACATTATTAATGGATAAAGTTGACTGACTACATAATTCACATTAACAAAACGGAACATGAGATGAGATTCTGGCAATGCCTGTCGAAAGGCTAAATTCTCCACGATTAATTCCACTTATATAATGCTAAAAACTCGATTGTTGCCCTCTGTGGAACGTCTCTATACAAAACAAAGATACATTAATCGAAATAAACAGATTATGTAATGTTCAAGATGTTTCTAAAGATACTATAAACCTTTAAACATACACGTATAACAATTATTTTTTAGACCACCTCTGTGGTGTAGGAGTCAGCATGCTGCTCTCTTACGCAGAGGGCCCGGGTTCGATTCCCGATCGGGTTGAATTTCCTGGTTGAGGTTTTTCAGGGTTTTTCCTCAACCGTAAAGCTAATGCCAGGAAATTCGGGCCACAATATCCCTGAATATCACCGGCCTCATTCATCACCGAAATCATATCCATAACAAATCAGTAATACATATACAGTCGTCATCTAGTTCACAACAATAGAACCAGTCTCAACAATAGTACACAGGCCTTCGGATTTCATCCAAAGATTAACTCGCGATATGACCAAAGATGTTATATAGCGAGTATAAATAAAAGCGAGAGAAAAAAGAAACAATTCTTTCATCAGACGCAGACAATTTAACAGGATGAGGGCATCTACTTGTTACCTTTGCACTTCGTTGTACGAAGTGATGAAGAGTTACGAGTGTAATGTCGAAAAAAAAATAATTTTAAAGATTTTCAAGTAATTGGACATCCTAATATTTGCGGCACATTGTTAATTTTTTTTTTTAATTCTCCAACGATTACTTTCAACATTACATATTAACTATCTTAATTTTTACTCCAATAAGGGCTATATTTAAAGCTGTTAGACCAAACTAATGATTTATTAAAATTATTTCTCATTTCCTGAGTTTAAATGATGTCAAACAAATGTTTATACCACACAGCTGTAATCGTAAGAATGATCTCTTTAAAACTATGTTTATCTAATAAATACACGTACTACAGAAGAATACTTATGTCTGAAAGGGATCTATTTGTTATAACAAAATAATTAACGCAGATTTAATCATCAGGAGTGAAGATGACAAGAAAAAACTGTGTGTGAGTTAGTTCTAATAAATTATTTTATCCATGACTGATATCAAACTGGTCTCTATTTCGTCGTCCTTAGCAACATAAACAATGGCTTTATTCATAGCACTGAATTAAAAGTTTTTAATTCGCTGCTGGGAATTAAAAACTGTTCCCATTATAACAAACACAATGGCAACAATAAAATCCATACATTCATTCATTTATAACTTCTTCATGAACAACACATTACAAAGAAAAGATGTATATTTTAAAATTGAATTTAGATACCAATAATGAAATTTAGATACTATTAATGGGTAAAATAAGAGAGCGGGATATGCTGAGAAAGTGCCAAAGAAAAATGGAGAGGAAGATGCTGAACATCACACTCAGACACAGACTACGTAACGAAGACATAAGCAGCCAAACAAAGACGAAGCAAAACGCCGACAAGCTGAAGAAGAAATGGGCAGGGCACGTGATGCGTCTCAACGAGAACCGGTGGACACACATCCTTACGACACGGGACCCAAGGATTGGCAAATGCAACGCTGGAAGCCAGAAGACAAGGTGGGCAGATGAACTTAGATCAAGATTCGGCCATCTATGATGAATGGAAGCTCTCCATAAAGTGACTTGCAACCCAAGCAGTGACTATTGAATAGTGGACTCTTCAGTGACCACCATTCCCGGAGTGGCTAACCAAGAACTGCTTGAAAAGCCACCCTGCATAGTTAGGAGGTTCTTGCCCTTTACGGGATTTCGTGGCTAATTCTTAATTCTTAATGGACAAATATTGTATAGCACACGAGAGTAAACGGATTTTATTCTCTTATACTATAAACTACTATTATTCACTATCTAAGTAAAACACAGAGCTAATTCCCTTCATTTGTTGTCTAATACCAGCATTCACAAAATTTCAAACAAATAGTCATGAAATCAATTGAGGAGGTGCCCTACAATAACAAGGTATGTACACATACCTCGGTATAGTCGCCACCATTAGAAACACTTATCTTGCTGTTCCATCGCATTGGTGGCCAGTGTGAAATGTCTTACTGCTTTTGCACAGCTTATAATATGACTATGTCGCAGTTTCGTTACGTAGACATTAGAGAAATCTAGTGTCGGTGCAAACGTTCAGACGTCACTGAAGGGAGAAAGAGTACTATCAGACGCTTTTCCAAGCTGCACATAGGTCAAGAACACTAGATTCTGAATGTGATGAATCCGAGCTGGAATAATTTCATTCATTTAATGTTCTGCCTAAAGGCAGGTCTTTCACTGCAAAATCAGCATTCTCAAATTTTTCACATTTTCTGCCTTCCTCTTTGTTTCCGCATATGATCCATATATCTTAATGTCGTCTATCATATGATATCTTCTTCTATCCCGAACTCTTCTCCCGTTCACTATTCCTTCCAGTGCACCCTTCAGTAGGCAGTTTCTTTTCAGCCAGTCACCCAACCAATTCCTTTTCCTCTTTCTGATCAGTTTCAGCATCATTCTTTCTTCACTCACTCTTTCCAACACAGTTTCATTTCTTATTCTTTTTGTCCATTTCACATGTTCCATTCTTCTCCATACCTACATTTCAAGTGCATCTAGTCGCTTCTAATCCCTTCGTCGTAATGTCCATGTTTCTGCCCCATAAAATGCCACACTTCATACAAAGCATTTCAGCAGTCTCTTCCTTAATTCTTTTTCCAGAGGTCTGCAAAAGATGTTTCTTTTTTATTAAAAGCTTCCTTGACCATTGCTATCCTCCTTTTGAAGTCCTGACAGCAGCACATGTTGCTGCTTATAGTATACCCCAAGTTTTTGAAGATGTCCACTTGCTCTACTGCCTCATTTAGAATTCGCAAGTTTATCTTCTGTATTTTTTTCCTAAGACCATGCTCTTCGTCTTACATGCATTTATCTTCATCCCATACTGCTCACAGCTGTCATTCAGCTCCAATAGCATATCCTTTAGAGAATACTAATGATGATACAAAATATTCCTTCGTAAAGTGATCAAATCAATGTGAAGAAAACGTTTTGAAAGTAATACTGTAACAATACTCATAAGGTGATGCCATTGTTTTGGATTCATTTTGATTTTGAGAATTCACATTTTTCCCCCACTACTTAAAAGTAGGCCTACTTGGATGTACAAGAAAATACACAAGTTCTATTTTCTTATATAATGTATTGCATACTTGACTTGAACTTTATTTTCACAATACTGTACAACTCTTAAATTATTTTATGTTCATGTATTACATTTTAACTCTTATTACACTTAGCAACCTTAGAAAGAATCTGCAGTGTTCTCATGCATATGAAATAACAAGGCAAGTTGTATCGTATGACTGCAATAACAAGGCAAGTTGTATGTATCAACAATAACAAGGCAAGTTGAGTACAATAACAAGGCAAGTTGTATCGCAGCAATACGGCTGCAATAACAAGGCAAGTTGTATCGTATGACAGCAATAACAAGGCAAGTTGTATGGTATGGCTGCAATAACAAGGCAAGTTGTATCGTATGACAGCAATAACAAGACAATAACAAGTGCAAGTTGTATCGTATGACTGCAATAACAAGGCAAGTTGTAGTTGTATCAAGTTGTATCGTATGCAGTGCAATAACAAGGCAAGTTGTATCTTATGACTGCAATAACAAGGCAAGTTGTATCGTATGACTGCAATAACAAGGCAAGTTGTATCGTATGAGTGCAATAACAAGGCAAGTTGTATCGTATGACTGCAATAACAAGGCAAGTTGTATCGTATGACAGCAATAACAAGGCAAGTTGTATCGTATGAGTGCAATAACAAGGCAAGTTGTATCGTATGTCAAGTTGTGCAATAACAAGGCAAGTTGTATCGTATGACAGCAATAACAAGGCAAGTTGTATCGTATGAGTACAATAACAAGGCAAGTTGTATCGTATGAGTGCAATAACGGCTGTATCGTATGGCTGCAATAACAAGGCAAGTTGTATCGTATGACAGCAATAACAAGGCAAGTTGTATCGTATGAGTGCAATAACAAGGCAAGTTGTATCGTATGTCTGCAATAACAAGGCAAGTTGTATCGTATGACAGCAATAACAAGGCAAGTTGTATCGTATGACAGCAATAACAAGGCAAGTTGTATCGTAGTTGTACACTGCAATAACAAGGCAAGTTGTATCGTATCGTATGAGTAGTATGACTGCAATAACAAGGCAAGTTGTATCGTATGTCTGCAATAACAAGGCAAGTTGTATCGTATGACAGCAATAACAAGGCAAGTTGTATCGTATGAGTACAATAACAAGGTAAGTTGTATCGTACGGCTGCAATAACAAGGCAAGTTGTATCTTATGACTGCAATAACAAGGCAAGTTGTATCGTATGTTGTATCTGCATGATAACAAGGCAAGTTGTATCGAAATATGACGTATGAGCAATAACAAGGCAAGTTGTATCGTATGAGTGCAATAACAAGGCAAGTTGTATCTTATGTATGTCTGCAATAACAAGGCAAGTTGTATCGTATGCTGCAGTAACAAGGCAAGTTGTATCGTATGACTGAAATAACAAGGCAAGTTGTGCAATAACAAGGCAAGTTGTATCTGAAATAACAAGGAAAGTTGTATCTTATGACAAAAACAAGGCAAGCTGTATCTTATGACTGAAATAACAAGGCAAGTTGTATCGTATGGCTGCAATAACAAGGCTAAGTTGTATCGTATGTCTGCAATAACAAGGCAAGTTGTATCGTATGAGTGCAATAACAGGGTAAAGGCCCATTCACAATCAAAATTAAACATAACCGTAACATAAATAACAAGGAAGTTTGCAATAACAGCAAGTTGCATCAAATTAGATCATTCACAATGATCCAATATAAACATTGTAACATAAAACAGTTTGCCAGGTTATCAAAGATCATTCACAATGATCCATATAAATGAAATTTGCAAACGTTCCAAACTTTCATTCTTATGTTTACGTGATTAGTAAACAGTACACAATCGTGGAGCGCTGATGTATACGACAGAATATGAGGAAATGGCGTCGTTGTTATATTTCCATGGTTACCAAGTATCTTTAATTGTGAATGAGCCTTAAATCGGAGTACTTTACTGTTAATGTATTAAAATAACAAATAAATTCAATAATGAGATTTTGAAGAATAATACATGAAACTTATACATATAAACTATCAATAGTACTAATTCAAAAACGCAGATTGCAAAGGCCTTTCTTTGTTAATGAAAACAATGTTACTTTTACTTACTGCCAAAAACCCATTTCTTACACCTTGTTATTGAAGAGCACCCCTAATAATGAAATGGTTGGGAATTCGAAACCGTATGGAAATCCACAATAAGAACTTGTCGAAAACTTATTAGAAGGCGTGTAAGTTGACGTAAAATAGGCTTTTATTTAATTGTGGCCATATAGATTGATATCGAACCTTGGCCCAATTCCATTTTTAAACCTTTCTTAGACCTAGACACATTTACACAAGGACATATCATGGAAGTCCAATATGACGAACCTCCAGCTAAGACAGAACAGGATATCAGATTGATAGTGAACAAGTATCCATTGCAGAAATTAGATTCGTGGTTTCAAGCGTATTAGCTACTGTGTATACCACGGTCGATGATAGTTCTATTAGTTAATGCAAAAACAAATTACACCATTATATAGTACATCATAATGTTTTTTTCGCAATGCTCCCGTCTGAGAATACCGAAAATCATAAACGCGTGAATGGATTTTATTGTATAAGTTGATATTTCGACAGACATTCAATTAACAGGTAGCAATTGTCTTATCAGTGCGTGATAATTTAACAAACTGCACCGATGTAAAAACTAAAGAACTTGTAGTAATTTATTGCAGTAATTTAAAAGCAGCACAGACTCAAAGACCAGTTCTAAGAGAATTTGGCAATGAAGGTCACGAAATGGAGGACTAGGAAGTCCACTTGGGTCACTTTATCACTAAACAAAGATGTATCACAGCAACAACAGTAACATTACCCCCGGCAAGGCACTCGTGACTCGGTGGTCTTGACCCTCATACTGGGCACCACCCCTGCAATTGTGAGGTATAAAACAGCCCGCAACACACGGTAAGCTATGAGTATCTGCACTAACAGACACGAACTCTATTCACCATGTACAAGCTGGTGAGTACTTCTGCACCATTTAACGTTGTCATAGCGATTGCCTGTACTTAGGCGAACGCTACTGAAATTTCTAAAATCTACAATTTTTTTAGCTAAAGGTTTAAAATTTTACCGAATACGTATATCAATATCATAATGATACATTGTAAATTTCAACCTTTTCTCATAAACACTTTTTAAAAAATTTAATCTAGTTTTATTTACTGTTCATTTTGATATGGTCAGCTAAGCCCAATACTAATGTTGTTATATATCAATATATTAAATATTTTCAATCTTATGGCTTAACGCAAAATATAAAACAAATTATTCAGTGTTTTACATATTTACATTTGTTGTATTATTCTACAAACTTTTTCACACTCCTAGGGGCATCATCAAGTACAATAGTGTTTACAATATCAAATATCTAAAATCAATTGTAAACACTATTGTACCTGGTGATGCCCCAAGGAGGGTGAAAACGTTTGTAGAATAATACAAATGTAAAATATATATAACACTGAGTAATTTGTTTTATATTTTGCATTATGCCATAAGATTGAAAAATTTAATATGTTGATATATAGTAACATTAGTATTGGACTTAGCTGACCATATCAAAATGAATTGTAAATTACTAAATGTGAGTCACACAAAAATTCAAAAACAATATCTCAATACATAGTAAAATAAAATTATAATTAATTTTAGATATTTGATATTATAAACACTATTGTACCTGATAATGCCCCCAGGTGGGTGTAAACGTTTGTAGAATAATACAACAAATGTAAATATGTAAAACACTGAGTAATTTGTTTTATATTTTTCGTTAAGCCAAAAGATTGAAAGGATTTAATATATTGATATATTATAGCAACATTAATTTTTTTCTTTTTCATTTTCTTATTAAAAGTCCTATTTCTAGAAAAAAAAAATATTATTTTGTTCATATCTAATTTTTTCTTAAAGGTAACACTGCATATTGTGCAACGGAGCATTAGCAATGCCCTACTCTAATTTGTTCACTTGTAAAAAAAGAAAGATAATTTCTTCAATGTTCGAACATTAATAAAAATAATACTGCTTTACGTATAATTATTTCTCTCTCTCTAAATATATATATATATATATATATATATATATATATAATTTATCAAACTTCGACTATTTTCAGTAGCGCATCGCCTTGAATAATACTATTTTAGAGATATTTTAATGAATAAGCATTTAATTAATTTAAAATTAGTATCAAAAATGTTTCTACTATAAATTTACACAAGTCAAGTTTCCGTAAGAATGGTTGGGAAGTTCTTTCAGTCTACGAAATAATTTTATAGAAAAAATTATATTAATAACATACACCACATAAAATACATTTTGCAGTTTTGACATATAAAACATATCACTTCCAAATTCACTCTATTTTCTGAACATTTTCAATTAGCTCATGTGTTCAATATAAGCCTGTGTAATACTTAAACTCTTTTCTGTACTAGTACTCAAGAATAAATACCGCATACTCCAAGTGCAATTTTTGTAAGAAAAGATTGTTTTGGAACAAGTTTTATCTTAATACTTTCATAAGTAAATAAATAAATAAATTTTATACCATAATTTCACTAGTTAGTTACCCTCATCTCATTTCTCATTCCCCATAGAGAATTTTATTTTACTGCATGTCAGTGGATGTTGTAATGTAAGTTCTTTGGCACGTAACACAGCGTCATATCTCAACAATCATATGAGCTGAATCAAGTTAAATACGCTTACGTAAAATTGAATCATGAATCTCACATTCACTGAACTGTACATATAATACGTACCGGTATGTAAGTTTGTTGAGAAGTTTGAGAAATAGAGTGATTGAAAGTACTAAGTTCCCAAGGGCTACGCAATTAAAAAAAAATCTGTACGTTATGTAATGTCATACCTTTGGGCGTATTATAAAATTTGTAACCTATTTTCATATTAGCCTTTCAAAATTCAAAATTATGTTAATTTAATTTCTTTAGTACGATTTGTCCTTTGGCAGCCCTTAATTGAGGAAAGCTGGAATAAATAAATCAGAGTAACAAAACTTTTAAAAAATATTTAGCACATATAACGCATTATGATAAATATAAATTTTGTCAAGATGTAATAATTTTCATTTAGGTCAGCTAATGTGCTTAGGTACGCAGTAACATAAGTATGATATGCAAACCAAATATGTTTTGGGTGGAGGTAAATAGCAAGGGAATTTCAAGTCAGTCTGTTGCAGTGGTGTGGTTCATATCTGAGCTCTGTTACCTGACTGTATGTCTTCACAGAATGGGTTAAAAGTCACTTTTCCCAAACGGTAACAGTTATTGCACAGAGACGCAATCCAACACAATAAAACAAAACAACAATAACAAGACATTACATCGGAAAAACAGCTGACGCACGAACATGGTTGTCAACCCACCACTTATTACACCAGCTATTCGTTTATTCACGTTATTATGACGTCTGTATATGTGTATAAGTATGAAACCTAAGAACGAATATTGGGAAAGCGACTTTTGACCCACCTTTTATAATTATTACACGTTTGAAGAAACCTGGTTTTATGGCCTTAACTGTACTAATAGAAATAAATAAATAAATAAATAAATAAATAAATAAATAAATAAATGAACAAATAAACAAACAAACAATCAAATAAATAAAAATAAATAAATATTGTAAATAAATAAATAAATAAATTGTAAGAGGAAATAACCCTTCGGCTACACTGTGCCTCACAAATCACACATTGTCTCCCATATCACAAGTTAGGGGCAATCTCAAGTTTATATTATACGTTCGAGTTGTTAGGAGATGTGAGTTAAGACGTTAAATAATTTTGAGATTGCCTCAAATTCAGTTTTATAACTTGTAATGCAACGTTTGGCATTAATTCTACTTGTCAATATTGAAGTAGGGTATAAGATGAATCACTGAAATGGCTTAATAATATTAACATTTTTGAAAGTAGGCCTAATGTCACGGTTACAACTTAAATCAATATGTATTACAAGAAGTAAAAGAAAATAAATCCTATAAAAACCAGTGAAAATTTAAGTATAAGTTACATATTTTCTAAACAGAATGGAAAAATTATTTTATTGAATTCTATTATTATCAGAGTGTTCTATAAAAAAACTCTTTATTAGAATTAAACATGTCAACTCGAAATGTTGAAATCTAGTATCTTACGACTGTTCTATTTGGCTGTGCATACTGAAAAAAGCTTTATCTCTCCAGGTCGTCCTTGCCCTCGCTATCTCCGCCGTCTCGGCTGGATATCTCGGCGCCCCTGCCGTCGCCACTTACGCTGCCGCCCCCGCCGTTGCTACCTATGCTGCCGCCCCTGCCGTGGTGCGTGCTGCTCCCGTAGTGGCACCTGCTGTTGCTCCTGTAGCATATGCTGCCCCCGCCGTCCACGCCGCCCCCCTGCCATACGCCGCCGCTCCTCTGGGTTACGGATACGGAGCTACCACTTTCATTCACTAAACACGAATGTATTCTAATTTATGTGTTAATAAACAAGTTATTTGAGTGATTTACGCCTTTTTATTGATAACATGCAGTATACACAAGGGTGCAGTGAAAATATGAAGTTTATAGAATCAAAATGTAGAACTGGGAAAAGTTTGGTGTGATATCATAAATAACAATGCGAAATATATTTTCTCTAGATTAGTATTTAGAGTTACCCCAAAATCATCATATTTTGAAATTTTCACAAAATTTTGAGGTTTAGTTTTTTTAGCGAGAGAACATTCTCCAGTGATTTAATCTGAACAGGATACCAGGAACATGTTAAAAAAATACATGTTAAAAGACTCGGCATATTTTTGGTCCCCTGTTGTTTCATCTTGAAGTGTCACAAAAACCTCAATTTGTAAGAAAACTCTTAAGTATGATATAATTAATATAATAAAATTAATGGAAATTCATTATTCTTATGTACAGGGTATTTAAATCAGAATATTTCCAATTAATCCAGGAAATCTGACCTTCTACCCTGTATTCGCAATGCCAGAGAGGCTGAACCCATCACAATTACCTATCTATCATGACGTAATGAAATATTATCTATGGGTCAAAAATGAATTAAAATCTGACTTCGAATCAAAATAATTTACTATTGGAGAGATTTGAGAAAGAGTTGCTATCAAAACTAAGGAAATCCAGATAAAGGCATAAATTCCGGAAGTCAGTCATACAAGAATATTACAACTGATTCGTGCTTGCCATGATCAATACACCAACTTAATGAAACCTTGTAAGAAACGACAGAGTGACGACAACTAAAATGACAACATTGCAAAATTCAAAGAATAAGCAAACAGACTATTTGATATATGCAAACGCAAAAAAATAAGTAAATAAATAAATAAATAATAGCGTAGGCCTAATTGTGATAAAGACCGCCGTGTTCCAAAATGAACATAACATCATTGTATAGAGCACATCTAGGTCAGACAGCATGGGTAGACAAAACAGCTCGGTTAGAAAAGCCAACATACTATGGTAGGAACGATCATGATTTTAAAATCAAATGTAGGAAACAGAAAACGGATGTAGGTAAATTGTAATTTTTAAATAGAACTATAAATGATTGGAATGACCTACCTGCAGCGGTCTTTGAGGGCTGTCCTTCCTTAACGAGATTCAAGAATAACTTAAAAAGTTGTGTATAAAGTGTAAATTAAAATTAAGGTGACATTTAACATTTAATTTTTTAGATGACATGTATTTATTTAGCCTGACGAGTTACTCCCTCGGTTTGAATTGTAAATTATTTAAAAATAGCGTGTAAGAGGGTCTTAGACTAGAAATGTTTAGCTTAAATATAATTGTGTTTATAAGTATGCATAAGGGTGTAAGTATTTGTCTTATTTTAGCTGTTGTATCAGTGAAGCGAGGTGAGTCAGTGAAATTATGGTTTTACAGTGCAGTGAATAGTTCCGATCAGTGATAATTTATAGCGTCATGAAATGTGTTCTATAGTGTCAGTGAAATGTGTCCTAAAGTGTAAGTGAAATGCGTCATAGTGCCACTACAGTGAGTGAGATGAGAGTAAAGTGAAAGATTATTATCAGTACCAATGTGAAACTTGTGTAGGGCCTATACATATGTAGGTTGTAATGTAAAATTAGGTTCACTTATTAATTAGGTTATTTATGTATTATTATTAATTGTAGTTATTGTGTTAAATTTTATTGTGTATTCTCATTGTATTGTGTATATAACTGTATTGTATACTGTATGTATTGTGTATTGTTTATATTGTGTATACCACTGCCACGGGTGCGTGCCCACTTGCAGTGTAAATAAATACAAACAATAAAGAATGTTTTACTAGAGCAAAGAACAGAAAGAAGGATGATAATTGGACCTGTTGATTTAGTTACCACTCAGAAAGAAATGAAGCAGAAAACAAGAATAAATTCTAACTAAATAAATAAATGGGCTGAAATGGAATTTTTGTCATATTTTATATATTTTGTCCCCTTGGATCCCCTCAAAATACTTTATCCTGCAACCCCAATTTGGAGTCTTCCAAATAAAGTTTAAATGTGTGATTTTACTGCAATCCATTAGTTATGTAATGAAAAACAAAATAATAGAACAAATATACAAATAGGCAAAAAAATTATAATTTTTAGAAACTTCAAAGCCCTTGGGGCACCTGAAAAATTGAATATAAAAAGTCCATATTTTTCACATTCTAAGTTAAGTGAAAAATACAGATTTTTGTAACTATTACGTTTAGAAAACAGATAAAAAATTTATTCTATATAGATTCACTCTACCCTAGTATACATGGGCATTTCGACCATACCGAGATTTTTAGATCTACAGTTATGTAAAATAACTTTTCTTATTTTTGTCATCTCAAGGATTAGACGTCTGATGAGTTGTTCCATCATCAGGAACTAAATCACAAATTATCTTCGGTATAAACTGTAGTCATATTGTCTTTTTCTTTCGTTGGGAAACAATTACGGAGAAAATTTAATTGTTTATACAATTTCACGAGCGAAAAACTGAAGGCATGTTATATATTATGTTAATTATTTTACCCATATTTTATAGAACTCATCACACTCGTAGAGATAAGTTTACAATTTGTATTGCTACAATAATGAAATTTAATCATTAATTCATTATCTTTCTAAAACCGATCTATTTATAGGTCAAACTTCTGTAAGGCGTTATTCTATTATTTTTTCGTTAACTGCGATTTCTCTCTTTTTATATATTGGTAGTTACAATGACATCAAAAAGTTTTTCCTTACATTTTTATTGTCCCTTGTTCGTTGACTATACCATGCAGGCTTAGCTTTGATAAATTTTAGTTGCCATGGTAATATTTTACACTGCATAGTTACAATCAGGACATACTTAAAAATGCAAGGAAATAGTAATATACGTTACAAGAGCGGTATGTTGACGTTTTCATGTTCGAGGAAAAGATTGAAAAAGAGAAACGTAGCTGAGCTTTTTTAATTTCCGAGAACATGAAAACAAACATACCGCTCGTGTATCGTACATTATTTTGTGCGAAGATCGTTTATTACATACCTGAAAGACAAATTTCTAATTAGTTGCAATGGAATCTCCATCTTGGTTTCTGTTTAATGACGGCATCTTCGGAAAACAAATATATCCATCTTCAACATTGTTCCTATAAAATGTTTTCTGTGTTTACTATACTCCAGCAGGCCGTGATATACGTCTGTCTTTTTTTTCCCCCAGTCTATAAATGCGAACTTAAAACAAACGGTAATGTTATGTAATGATTTATTTTTCATTTTAATACTTTAAGAAAATTATTTATTTCTGCACATTGAAATTATAACAAAATTATTTATTTCTGCACATTAAAATTAATTGTCACATTTGTGCAGTTATTCAGAGTCACTGGAGCACCACCATCAGTTTTTTCTATTGTGAAACTTTTTTGCATGAATATTGATTTTCCAGTTTCCGTCGAAGTTGAAGCATTAGCACTATAGATGGCAGCATTTGATAAACCCTCCGTCTGGCAGGAAGTCGATGCACTGGAGACTGTAGTTGCAGTTTTGTGAATCCTAGTACCAATGTTGCTTTTGTCGTGCAAAATCTTTTCGGCATTCTGTAATTTATTGTAGATAGAATCTTGGACGTATCCCTCTGCCACCATGCCGTTTCAAAGCAAGGATGTCGGCTCCTGTGTTTGCTAATAAAGTAGTTGATGTTCTTCTGAATGCATGTCCCGTGTATGAATCTGGATCATTTAAGTTTAAAAACTTTGCAATATTTGAAGGCACTCGACCAATAGTGTTCATTCCGACAACTTGGTTGATACATTTCTCATTAGAAAATCGACGGAAGAATCTACGTAATGCAGAATTTATTGGTCGGAGATTTACATATTTTAGAAAAATTTCCAAAAAATGAACTTCTTCATCGGGTTTGTCAACCATTGTAAACGTTCGGGAAATTTTTGTCTTTGTATTGGGAATATTCACAACAATGACTGAACCCCTGTCTTCAATGTCATCAATAGTCAAATTTGTAATCTCATCCCTCCGACAAGCACCAGCTATTCCCATCATCGTAACTACTTTCATCATCAAGTAAGTGTCATCAGGAGCTTCAATTAAAAATTTAATCATGTCCTCTCTGTCGAAAACTTTATATTTTTTTGGCATTTGCTCAACGTTTTTCTTCTTTAAAAAATTCACCAGACTAGAAAATTGTCCAATATTGATATCATATTTCAAATTTATCATAGTTTTTAACATTCAATATTCTGACCACAGACTATTAGCAGATTTCAACGTTGTGGTCCTTTTCACGAAATAAGCAAGCATTGTTTTTTTCATTAATTTCTCTTTTCTTCTCTTCCAACCAATTTGTGAATATATTAAAGGCTCTTTCATACCTTGCTCTGGATTTGTCGGGAACCAGAGAAGCACAGCCTTGTTCCCAAGCCTCTTCAATTTCAAGATCCACATCTCCTTCGTTCATAGTAGCCGCCATGATGAGTCTGGAATCCTATTGATTTTTTCACGGCTTCCTTAATGTTATTTGCATTACAAATGCAGTAACTTTTGTGGTGTTGTCGAGTTTACTTAATTTTTTCAAATATTTAAAAACAATAATTAACTGTGCAATTTAGGTGAAATTGCAGTGGTAAGTTTGCAATTTATAATTATTACTATGTTAAACGTCTCTAAAAATAATATGTTAAAAGCCTAAAGCAGTAAAATGAATGTCGCGCTTAAGCGGTAAGAAGAGGGAAATTGTTATGTGTGTTACGTTGGGAATACTGAATGTGGTATTTCACACTTACCGCGTATTGGTTTTGTGCGGAAAAAACAAATACGCACGAGCAAAATCACTTTATACAACGATCTGATGTCACTTTAGAAAACAACAAACGTTTTTTGATGTCACTTTATAAAACAGGGAAGGACAGTTACGTTTTTGATGTCACTTTAGAAAACAAGGAAGGAAAGTTACGTTTTTGATGTCACTTTAGAAAACAAGGAAAGGACAGTTACGTTTTTTATGTTACTTTAGAAAACAGGGAAGGACAGTTAAGTTTTTGATGTCACTTTAGAAAACAAGGAAGGACAGTTACGTTTTTGATGTCACTTTAGAAAACAAGGAAGGACAGTTACGTTTTTGATGTTACAGTTATGTTTTTGATGTCACTTTAGAAAAAACAAGTTTTTGAAGAAGGACAGTTATGTTTTTGATGTTTTGATGTTTTTGATGTCAGAAAAATGAACAGTTATGTTTTTGATGTCACTTTAGAAAACAAAAGACAATAAAGATAAAGCAAGGAAGGCAGTTAAAGCCATCTGTCATAAAGATAAAGCAAGGGCAAAAGCCATCTGTCATTAGCAATGACAAAATTTTAAAATGTAAATAAATCTAATCCTGATTCGTAATAATGACTGCAATGATGAAGATGTCAATGATGACGACTGTCAATAACTCTACTACTAATACTCGTATTTCAATTTGTCTGAAAGGGGAATTTTTGCTCCAAGTACCGTAAATGGGCCCGCAATTCATGTGCGGAAGTTTATTGATGATGATGATGATGATGATCATCATCATCATCATCATCCTGACTGCGTTTGGAATGTTATTTTCCTAATTTCATAGCAGTATTGCCAGTAATGGGTTAACATAATAAAATACGTAGTCTGCTAAAATATTTTGGGGGACATGGACATGTATGTTTCCACAAAAAAGTGTGATATTACTGAGAAACCATCTAATGTAAAGTAAAACTAAATAAATAATTACATCTTTTCATTCATAATTTCTACAAGTCTTGGTTTCATTGATACCATTTATTACAGTGAGGTGAAACATTAGTTTCTCCGTTCTGCTCCAGGTATGCTCCTCGCATAAAGGCATAATCGAAATCTCTACTAAAATACTGACCTGCAAATTTCTTGACAATAAAACTATTGATGATAGTATGCCGAATATGTTATTAATTGTCCGCCGTTGTGTCTCTGTGGATAGCACGCTTCCCAAGCAAACGGTCCGAGGTGAGATTCCCGGCGTGGGCAATGGAATAAATTATTTGTCTTTCTATGTTATATAGCCCTACTGCAATATCGTAAGATTCATTTAATTTCAGCTTACGTTATAAAAAAGATAAAATAATGATTTGTAGAGATTTTTCGGTTTCTCAACGTATCATATATGTAGAAATATCCAACTTTGGAAACTACTAATCGCCTCCATAGGGAAAGGATCCGTTCCAGTCCTGGAGAATCACTTTTGGTAGCAGATCCTACTGACTTTTCTTTCCCTGTCTTTCCTGTTAATGGAGGCGACAAGTAACATTATATGATGCGCTGTAAAAACTCTGACCACGTTCAACACCGTGAGTTTTAACTCGTACTTGAAAATATGTTCATTCGTATATTTAATAATAATCAGTATTAGTAAATAAACGTAGGATTGAAGCCATGAAACTCATCGAAGTAATCACAGGCTATGAGCATTTCTTCACAGAAGTCCAAACACATTGGTCTATTTAATGAAAGATAAACCATTTCACGGATCAATTTTCGGATGTTACATTTCAGAAGGTGTTAAGGAGAAAAATAATTGAAAAAACTAAAGGAAATTAAAGGAAACTTCATTTTGTCCATAAATCTTAAGCTAAATGAACACAAATGGGAATCTTCTACATGGTATAAGAGGTATAAGTAGGTCTACCACTATTTTAACTGATGATTATTCATGTCATAAGGAAGAAAAAATGTCCTCAAATTTTTTTCTAATTGCAATATTTAACTAATTATTAAATTTTACAATAATAGACGTTTTGCAAATTAAGCACACAGTACAGCTCAAGTGGGTACAGACATATCGGTATAGATGCTCTGTTCTAATGCAGAAGCGGACAATACTGTTGTTTACATGAAACGAGCAGCAAATACAAACTTTCAATCTCATTAATAAAACATTATGGTAAATGTGCATTTTATGTAACAATATTGCTTCATTTTTATTGTATGTCTAAAAAAGAAATAATAATGGTTTTCTGCACAAAATTACACAAACTTTTTTCTAATGCAAAATTTTAATCTCTCCGCTTCCGTAAAGCAGTATCATTTGTTTTTCTTTTGTTTTGTTTTTTTTTTTTTTTTTTAATTTCCGGTTGTGTGATTTTCGAAATGGGGTAAGAGACTCCTAGTTTCTAAAAATCGTTGAGAAACTGCTACGAAAGTTCGCTGATTAAGTAACCCTTTTTGAGGAAAACGTTGACGGTACATCCTTCTTGTCTCACTTGAATTACGACGACTTTCTCCATAAATTAATAACATATGATATTCCTAAACTGTAAATGACATTGTAAGTTGTTTATCGAATACCCTGTACTGAACTGTCATCCGCTCGGCAGTATACCTATGGACAGGGAGCTTGAACTCAGCTGACTCGTACTTACGTCTGTGCAGAGTACTGCCTGCTGAACACGTCGCCACGTCTCTCACGCCAGAATATTAACAAATTTAAGCATTCATTTTTATTTAATTTCACGAAAACGTAATGGAAAACACAAATATTTATTTAAACTAATATTAACTCTTTGCTAGATGTATACTGATGTAATTGTGTTCGTAATTTTACTAACGATATAAGCAGTATAACGCAAATAAAATAATAAAAGAACTATTTCTTTCTGGAAAAACTATCAAGTTTTGGCCCTATGTTGTATGGACATTTTTTTTATCCTGTAGACCGTCACCGACGACTGTGAAAAGGACGGCACTTATACCCCTTACACCCTGTATAAATCTGTTCCACATTATCTGCTTAGCATTATGATACTCATATAGAGATTGAAGAAAATCATACCACAGAGGTCGTGAAACAACCACAACTGCTAGATGGAAGCAAAATGTTTCTCATTGCATGCGCCAGTGCGCTGCTGTACGATTTTTACTTTTTGCAGGCAACATAACATAAAAGTTCTTTACTTTATTTAGAGAGAGTCAATAAGTTACATATTTAAGTAGCAACCTATATTTTTAAATGAAGCGTCTGAAGCTATCACTGCTAGGTGGTAGTATTATCGATGTGCGTACAAGCAAAACAAAGAAGCAGCAGTTGGAAGAAGGCGACGCCTCTGCACGAGTGTACCACTGGCGATTTTGTCGATCACTGATAAACGCTTTGTCTCTGGCTGGTAAAGATGCACCCAAGACTCATCACTTGTAACAATCTTTCCACACCTGTGAAGTAACGGTTAGCTCGTCTGGCCGCGAAACCAGATGGCCCGGGTTCGATTCCCGGTCGGGGCAATTTACCTGGTTGAGGTTTTTCCGGGGTTTTCCCTCAACCCAATATGAGCAAATGCTGGGTAACTTTCGGTATTGGACCCTGGACTTATTTCACCAGCATTATCACCTTCATCTCATTCAGACGCTAAATAACCTAAGATGTTGATAAAGCGTCGTAAAATAACCTACTAAAATAAAATAAAATTGTAACAATCTGAGCTAGAATATTGTTCCCTTCAATCGGTCTGCTCGGATCAAGTCACAAACCTGTTGCATATTTGCCTCGTTGATAATCTCTACTGGCCGGCCGACTCGGTGTTCGATAATTTTATTATTGTCCACCCTTCAGATAATTTCTGCACCCAATTGTAAAGGATTTGAAATGACAGACAATTCTCACCATGCACGGATAATATTTATTTATGAAAAATCGCACAATGGAGCGCTGTTTGACAATGGTATACTCGTGCAAAGAGACTATCATATTGCAATTGCTGCTTTTTCGTTTCTTTTGTGTTACTTATGCATACATCGATCATTTTGATATCTGGATAATACTGGCATCTAGCAGTAGTAGCTTCAGGCGTCTCATTAAAAAATGTGTAACTTACTTACTAGCCTGTGTAGTCAGCATTAAGCAGTACAGACTTAAATATACATTGCTGCTTGCTCAGTTGAAGTATTCAGGGTCGCACTCCTTCACAAAGCAGTCAGATGACAGGTCGTATGTCCATGCACTGAAAGTTCAGCGCCCGCACGCAGCTTTGTGTGGGCAGCGTGTGATATTCTATAGCGGCGAAACTGCGTCAGGCATATGAACTAGTTGACGAAACACGAGCCCATTATTCTGCCCTACCTGACCTCGTATAATTGTATATCGAAATGTTCATTAACTGTGCATTCCACTGGTCAACAATGATTTTGTTAAATGTATCATTTTCACCGATTCTTTTGCTATTTGATGTGCTGATTCTGAATATAAAGTCAGAATTTTTCTATTGGTCTCCATTTTTTTTGTATTGCATTTACACATTTTGTCCTCTGGTAACCAATTATCTCTGTATCACTATATTTAAAATAAATACACCATATTAATATTTTTTGATAAACTTTTGCTGTAATTGTTGGCAACAGTGATAAAATAATACTTTATTTCTATTATATAAAACAACTATGGCCATATTTCAGTTCAAATCACGTTCTCTTAACGTTTACATAAATAAAATAGGACATCTATCCAAAGCATTTGACTGTATAAATCATTAAAATGCTGCTAGATAAATTAGATTATTATGGAATTAAAGGTTTTGCTCATTTAGTGCAATGGTTTCTTTAACATATTTCTTAGATTGTTAAACAGCAAATGAAATCAATAAAATATGAAATCTGCATCGACATCCGGGGAACTATTAATAATGGAATTTTCCTCAAGGATCAATATTAGGAAATCATTTTTAGTGTTTGTTATGTAACATTTTTCACAAAAATCAATAATAAGAGATATTTTGGTTTAATTAATTCAGGCCCCTTATAACCTCCCTTTTAAATAAAGTATTTTGAATGTCATATGAAAATCTAAATTTACAACGAACAAGTCATTGATATTCCAATTTTCAGAAATGTTCAGCCATTATCGCGTGAAAAGGTAACAAACATCCAACAAGAGACACACATTCAAAAATCCTCAAAAGAGGAAATTCTCTTTGAAAAATATGTGACTGGTTCTCAGTCAATGAAAATGGATAGTTATAAAATTATTTTAAAACTAAAATGAATTCAATTTAAATCCTGTCCAAATTCAACGTCCAAATTTCTAGCACAATAATTTATAATAATGTCCATTAGAAACAACAACTTCCAAATTTCTTGAAATTAAAATCGATAATGTGTTAAATTGGAAACTTCATACAAACACAGAAAATTCTCTGTATTCTAAATAGCTTTGATTGTTTAGAAGTCAAATTTTATTTCATTACCTTAAAAACTTAAATGGCGTTATCTTAATTTTAAAACTATTTATCTCATTAAAATCAGTCCTATCAAAATTTTGTATAGAATAAAACTTAAAATCATTTTTAAAGAAACGTTTGTTATATTACATTTTCATGAAAATTAATAATAAGGAGATATTTCGATTTATTTAATTAATATTTATAACCCCCTCTTAAATAAAGTATTTTGAATTTCATATAGCCTAAAATCTAAGTTACAACGAACTTAATTTATATCCAATTTTCATTAATAAATCGTTCAGCCATTATTCGTGAAAAGGTAACAAAATCCAGACATACATACATACATACATACATATACATACATACATAATAATACATACATACATACATACATACATACATACATAAATACATACATACAAACAAACATTTCAAAAAACGATTTTCGATTTCAAGATGGTTAATTATACATGTTAGAACCAATTATTTTTGGAAAAGCGAAAATTACCAGAACAATTTCAGCTACAGATTTATTATTAGTATAGATATAAAACAACTATGGCCATATTTCAGTTCATATCACGTTCTCTTACGTTTAAAATATGGGTAAACAGCATCATCTTCAGGAAATTTCGAGACTACAAGCATGATGAAAGATGGATTCAATACGTCAGTTGTGATTAGTTGTTTCATGAAACATATAAAGGCCTTTAAAATGAAAGAACTTAAATTGTTTGGGTTGTAGGTATGATTTTGACTGAGAAATTTAAAATTTGAATATATCTAAATATTTTAAATTTAAGGACTATCACGAAAATACCCTTGTACTATCACGAAATTATACAAACCCTTATAGAATGCTAATTTTTTTGTTTATATGTATTGCTTGTTTGTAACTATTGTATAAATATATTTGAGGTAAAAATGCTGACTTGTAACTTCCTGAAATCTAATAATATGCGTATATAAAAACACTCATTTTTAATTCGAACTTTATTTTTTGAACTTGTTCCAAACTTTCATATCACCAAATTATCCGAAGTCTACCCTATCAATACATACGCAGGAAAGTGTCTAGGGTTTATAATGCATCAAGAGATCTTCATGGAAAATTACTACTATTGAGTCACTACAATGACATGAGAGAAAGATGGATTCAATGGAAATGCCATTTGATTAGATTGAGTTTGAACATATCAAGGCCTTTAAAATATCGAAAGAACTTTAATTTTTGGGGAGGAAGATAGGTCATGAATGACTGAGAAATTTAAAATTTGAATATATCTAAATATTTTAAATTTAAGGAGTATCACGCCTAAAATACCCTTGCTTACTATCACAAAATTATACAAAGTATGGAGGAACAGAATGCTAACATTTATTTGTTTATATGTATTGATCTTCAATGTAACTATTGTATAAAGATCTTATTTGAATAAAATGCTGACTTGTAGCCTGAAATCTAATAATATGCAAGTATATAAAAAACATTTTTAATTCAACTTTATTTTTTAACCAAAACCTTCATATCACGAAATTTATCCGAGGCTGCCCTATCAATATAGACAGACATCGAAATCTGTCTGATGGTTTATAATGCGGCATGAGATCGTCATGGAAAATAGAAAAAACAACTACTATTGACTATCATTTTTATTACGCTTAAAATGACCTTTAGAGAATCAAAACCCAGGCTCAAGATAGTTCTGCAAATACTGCCATTTATTTCATAAGCATCGTAATAGTTTCCTTTTGTATTTATTTTTCAGATCCATCTTCTTCCAGTCCACCCTTATACAGAGCGCAGCTAATATAGAGAGTTTGACCTAGATTTTCAAATCCTTCAATACATTTCTGGTAGCCAACGAAAGAAATTCAGCGAATGAACTGTTATCGTTATTCACGTCATTCTGTGCATTCCCCAAAGTTACAACAGTATTTTCTACAAAGACAACTGGATGGAATTTTTTATATCATACTATTCGATAACGAAGATTAAAAATGTGTTAACAAAGTGAAACCGCGAGTGTTTCAAATTAGGACAACAACAGGTCTACACTTGTCCATTCGTCTCTCTCCATATATAATTGACTTTAAAACAACAGCCATAAATATCCTTCTGGGTCGGCAGTTAGTCTTGTTTGTGCACGGTGTTTGGCGCCTGGAATCTACTGTGCAAAAACCCTAGAGTATAATAAGATATGGTACTTCAATAAAAAATAATGTATGCATGGTAACAGAAAGTATAACTTCGCATCGTGTAACAGTGGTCTAGTTAATTGCTCATGATGAACCTCGCCCACTATATGGAGACCTATCAGACCGTAAAAAATATTTTTATTAGTTGATACAATTACATGCACTCCGCCTGTTTCAGCTTGTGAAATCTATGTGCTGAAAAGTTGTTCCCTCAATGTAACGCATTACACAAGGTGAAATTTGAAGAACTTTCTGACAGACTATCCTGCAATAGGCCGACAGAGACCGACGAAAGAGTAGTACAACGGATATATGTAAATAAATATAAAGATACGAAGCACAGGAACAATTAGAAAAAGAAAGGTGAAGAGTAGAATGACGCATTTTTAATAAAGTAGCGGTAGGAGCAATATACGTAACACGCCAGGTGGGGTAGGTGTAATAAATAACGTGACTATCACGCACTCGATCAGATTTCGAATGACTAACTAGCAAGGCCGGATTACGCCACTGACAATATGAACCGCGAATTGTGGTCACTTCAAGAGCAAGGGATGTCCATTACAGTCGTTGTCAGAGAGGGCCAGTTTAATTTGATACAAGTCATGATATCTCAGAATTTTTTTAAATTCAAGTATTTGAAAGTATTTGCTCAAGGCCATTATACGATTAAAATAGAATATTGCCTCCAATTATATTTAGATCACAGGCATAATTAGTTTTATAACAAACTGCATATTAAGATTATAACATTTTGCTATAGAACAAGAACAATTAAAATAAAGATAATATAGCAGTGGTTTTAAACTAATTAATCTTAACACCTAAAAATAATAATGAAGATCTAGCAACTGTAGCTCAATGGGCGCAAAAATTTGGACTCAGACTGAATACTGACAAATCACAAGTTATTACAATGAGCTACCAACAAGCATTAAACAAAATAGATCTAGCCACAGTACCACAGTATCAAACACAAAAATAAACAATACCACAAATTACATATAGTAAGATAGTAAAAAATTTAGGAGTATATTTAGATTCAAATTTAAATTTTCGAAGTGGGTGTCCTACATATATGTAAGAAAACTTTTTCCCAGACACTTAACTAACGTTTTACCTCTCAGACTTAAAAAGAACCTGATTAAAACTTTAGTGATGCCCCACTTCGATTATTGCAATTCACTATTCACGACTCTAAATAGCTGATCTTGCCCAAAGACTACAGCGTGTTCACAATATCTGCGTTCGTTTCGTTTGTAACATTAGAAAATTCGATCATGTAACACCGTCACTAGAACTGTTGTCTTGGAATCCACTTAAAGAAAGAAGACACTTCAACTCCCTCTTATTACTATTTAAAATCATCCACACCCTATTACCTAGTATCTCATTTTGTTTACCTTTCACTACCTCGAAACCGGAACATTTACCTTCTCTCTATTCCTCTGCACAGAGCATCCTTCCTCTGCTCAGCTCGATGAGAGTTCTATAGTGTTCTTTTGACCCTGCTGACCCCTTATAGGTTTTTAATTTAATTTGTATTATTTTCATCAGTGTTTGTATTTCTTTTTGTATTTATATGTGCTATCTGATAGGACGAAGAGAAGGCCTTATGGCCTTAATCCTGTCAGATTGAATAAATGAATGAATGAATGAATGAATAAATAAATAAATAAATAAATAAATAAATAAATAAATAAATAAATAAATAAATAACAGAGAACAGTAGAAATCAAAATTCTTCTAAAGTAGTTGTTCTCAAATACTGAATAAAGAGAAATTGGAAGAATATTGAGAAAATATCTATAGTGCGCGGTAAAAATATCACAACGATGGTGTTGAACAACAACGTCGTATGTCAAAAAGAAGAATAAAAAAGAACACACTTTATTTCTATCAAAGAAGCCTTCCCGAACCTTCTGCAAACACATCTTAAGTCAAGGCATGGGTACAAATTTCACAAGAAGAGATTTAAATATCCTCTTATGTCAGACATTTGTTCTTTATCAAGATATTAAAATGGTTTCTCGTCTCCTTCAAAAATTGCTTTTTTTTTGATGTGCAAAGTTGCTGTTCAACACCATAAGTCATAAATTGCAAGTTTTCAGTATAGCAAAAGCAAATCTTGAAATGAGGACCAAAATCATTGTGATGGGCTGGAACTCTGACGCTGTTCATCATTGTGAAAGAGGATAGACATATTTCCTTTATACCATCTGAAGAAGTACATTTTTTATATTCACATGGATGTCATGACTCAAAACCAAAATTTACGACTTTTTTAGTTGGTTATTTAATGACGCTGTATCAACTACTAGATTATTTAGCATCGATAGAATTGGTCATAGCTGGATGGTGTTTGGCGAGATGAGGCCGAAGATTCGCCATAGATTACTTGACATTTGCCTTACGATTGAGGAAAACCTCGGAAAAACCCAACCAGATAATCAGCCCAAGCTGGAATCGGACCCGCGCTCGAGCGCAACTCCGGATTGCCAGACAAGCGCCTTAGTCGACTGAGCTACGGCGGTGGCTAATTTCTGACTTAGTCCTTTTTACTCCGCATCATCGATATGTCAACCGCAACAAAACTTAAGGAAAAAAATATGTAGAAATGGCATGTTTTAGAAAAGAGCGCAGAAAGAATCCTTCATGAAGTTATTCCACACAGTTTATAAGAAACAAGTCAAGGAAATCATAATAAGAAATAGCACTTATCCCTGGTAGAAGAGAAAGAATAATCAGAGAAAAGAAACTCGTTCAAAATAACTATTATGGTGCAGTACCTAAAACTATTCCTCGTAAAGTAATTATAGAGATTTGTATTAAAATTTTCCATTATTTCTCCTCCCATCTCCACGAAAGGCCTAGATACTGTTTTCAAATACATCAGATCTTCTTTCAAGAGGTTTTGTGATGTGTGTTTATAATTATTACACTGTCTTCAGTACGTCGATTAAATTCTACTATCAGAAGTTTCATATACGAAATATATAAGTACAGATACATAAATATAAAAACCGAAGTCATGACGATTAAATATTTCAGATTACACATCCTACGAATTTTAGAACAATTAATTTCTTCGTCATTTTAAAAATGCCATTTGTGTGTAGTTCGCATTATTGCATGACGATACAACATACGTACTAGATTTCACCTTGGAAACACCTGTAATTTGTTATGGTAGTTAAGTATATACATCAAAGAAGATATATGAAAGCAGAATAACAATGAAATAAAATTTATGAGATACACAGCAGGATATACGAATTGACACCGGAAAGGTAGTGAGAATGTAATGAAATAACTACAAATAGAATTTGTAATAAATCATATACAGGGACATCATTTTATTTTTACTTCAATTTTTATTGTGCCTGAGTTTTTTAATGTACTTCACTCCCACCCCTTCTACTAATAAAATTCAACCGTCCTCCACACAGATCCAAGATCGCATATAGTCATAATAGCCTTACTGTCATAGTAAACAACACGTTCCAAAAATATGTTCGCGTTTTCCAATGACGAAAGACCTTTCAATATTGAATCATTTTCGCACAGATACTGTCGTCCATTTGCCTGCGTCGCATTCCGATTTTCCCCACTAGCTTCTATTCGCCTCTCTGTAAAGGTAGTGGCTGGGCTGTCCTAGATCTTTTCTGAGAACATTAATTTCTGTTAGGAATTGCACGTCTACGTAATATTATACAACTGTTTAAAATAACTTAAAGAAAAGGACCTCGTTAAGTAATTAACTGTCACGTGATTCCCCCCCGTTCTACGATCCTGCGATATAACCACTTGGACGGACAGTAGATAGCATGTCTGAGTAATTTTATCTCTTCGGATCGAGCAGAAGTGAAGATTGAATTTACAGTAAGTAAGGTACTCTTTTACAGAGTAGGTAATAGAATTATTTCAACATGAGTTACTAGTACGAAAGACGAAACTGGTAATTGGAATTACACACATTAGAACTGAAGCCTGTATCGAAATGAACGGCCACCATTTTAAAAAATGTGTTTAAATATCCATATTATGATTATTTTTCAATTTAAATTCACTCTCTACAGTATATTGTACGCTAATGTGCTGTAGACAGTATAATATACACTGCATACTGAATACGTCCGCATGGATAACTCAGTTCGTGAGGAAAAGCACTTATTGTTAATACTGTACTGTATTTTGATTAAACAAAAACCTAATGAAAATTATCAAACTCAAAAGCTTGATATCTCCTAGTTTACGTAAACGGATGAACTACTTTTCTTCCCTCCTATACGTAGTAAAGTGATTTGTTTGTATATTACGCCAATATCATCGAACTCCAGTCGTGGAAGGGGGTAGAGCAACCGTTGTTCCAAAGGTATAGCCAGGTTAATATTAGAAATGTTAGTAAAAATAAAATGATGTCCCTGTATAACGGCGTCAAAACAACTGGATAAATCTTCGCAACTCATATATAAATTTAATAACATTTTGGACGGACCTAACGCCATTAAACACTTCTCAGGGTAAACCCACTTTCGAGAAAATGATCTCCTGCATACGGAGAAAGTTACATACCAAAATTATTTATTTATCTTGAACCATTCAAAAGATATGTCACATTATATAAGGACTTTAGAAAGCATATCTAGTATATATATTTGTATATTTGTGGGATAAAGTAAATATTATCGATCGAAAATAATAATTCAATTCACAACATATCCACATGTTTAAGCTTCAATTTGGCATGTAATGAAGTCTTTTTCACAACCGGAAGTCTACTTTTTGTCCATCGGAAGGATAATACATATCTGAAAATGTGAAATACGAGAAAATAGACACTGAAGATTATGTAAGGTATAGAAAATATAGTGCACTTATATTATAAATATCCAAATGATTACGAAATTATTGAGATAATGAGTGCAAGTTATATATTTTTGAAAACTAGACGAACTGAGCTTCCAGATTGGGCAAAAACATTATTCACCAAATTTTGAAGAAATTTTACATTCCTAGAGTCAATGAATACCTTAGAATCACTTAAAGTTAGATTAGTAAATTTCATATGTTTAACCCGATGCAAGGTTCTTGTCTTTTCGATGCAAAACACATAACGATTCGGAACTGTATATAGGTTTTTTCATCATGAAACAAAGTAAGGAAAAAGAAACCCTTCGTTGCACACATTACAAATATTATTCAGCTCTTACATGTAGGTGTTTCTTTGCTGTCTTCTCTTATGACAGAGAAGGCAAGTAGCTTCATATTTAGGACACAGCACAAAAAGACCATAATCTCGCACCAGCTTCTAGTTACATATCGCGCACATTATTTCTTAAAAATTGTACGTACGTCAGATGTACGCGTCAATAAATGGATGTCTCTTTCATAATATACTGTATATGTTATACATAACACAGGTTTCTTGGAATAGCTAACTTGACATAGCAGAACTAGGACAAGGTGGACAGTGGGTGGTCGCTTACATATTAAACAGGTCAGGAACAACTGAAGATCGTGTATTATGGTAAGTGATTAAAGCAGAGGGATGAATACATGGTCGTATATACTGTAACCGTATTTCTACCACATTGGTCTCATGGGTGTTCAAAGTAAATACAAAGCGTGATAGTCGTAATTGTATTACGTCACTAATTCTCACTACGTATTCTAATAAGTGACATGGAAAATAGACAGGAAACCAGTAATCTACTGAAACTAGAAACAATCTGATTTTATTGCATATGGCACAATTTATTCTTCAGTAATATTTCTCATGCGATGAAACTGTAATAACTATGAAGTTTTGTAGGAAATTGTCTTCAATATATGACCTGAATATTTAAAAAAAAAGCCTGCTCTACAAGAATCAATTTAAGAAATCAGTAATGAGTTCTTGTTTGTAAAATATCTTAATATATAAAATTGAATGTGGGTATGTATGTATGTATGTGTGTATGTTCTCTATACAAATCTACACGCTTTGACCGATATGTGCCAAAGTTTGCACATTTAACCTTCATAACCAGGAGAAGAACATTACAGGCTACATTAAAATTGTGCAAATGGAAGTCAAACTAATTAAATTATAAAAAATAAAAATAAATAGATCAAAATTCATGTATAATATTAAAATGCAAAATCTTCTACAGTCAATTGTTTTTTATTAATGTCTGTTGTATTCAACATCGACTTTCACGAGGCCTTGGAAATTTTAACACGAAATTAAATTACATTGTTGTTACAGATCACGAAGGCTAAAACTAGATAATTCATGCAATAAGTGTCTTTACGCAGTCCAGGACCGTATTATGAATTCCTCGATGCAGTTTTGTAGATAGTGAGCAAACTGTTTTATACAATTGAATTATAGAATTACTTGAAACTACAAGGATTGCTACCACATAATTTACTTAATATTGAATAACTAATAGTACTATTGCGAAATATTAACCCACCACAATTATGCACGAATAAGAATTGGTGTGAAAAACTCATATGAAACGTAAAAGAATTGGCAATATTAACTGCAAAAAGAAAAGGAGATGTTTGTTTATTTAAGGAGATGTATTGCTAGGATACTCGTTCAATTTTAAGCAACTGCAATTTCAATGCCACTAGCATTTGTAATGGCCATATTAAAATGCAGCTCAAGGACAGTCGCTCAAAGTTGCAGACATTAACTTAAAAACTGCGTGTTTTTCACATCCTAAACTATATTTTATGCAAAGAAGTGAAAAAAAGAAAAGATTTTACACATATCAATAAGCAATTCAATGATACTTTTGTCATGTTGTTAATGTAGTATGTGAATATGTGAATGTACATAAGCCCACTGAAAATAACATTGTATTAATTCTCAAAATATTGTTGTTCGCGTCCGAAAATGTGTTGCTGCGAAATTATATCTGTATAATCACGTTGAAAATTTAGTATGTTAAGCGTTGTGGCAATACAAATCTCTTTAATTTCTAAAATACCGGTAGGCCTATACGTTTCTCAGAATATTAGTCTTTATGTTAAAAAATGATTTATTGCGAGTTTATATTGTATCTGTATTCTGTGTATAAAATTAGAATTAATATAATATGTTCTGAATTTATGAGATATAGTTTCAAGTTATATTAAAAAAAACTGGGTATGATATAAGTGGGTGTACAGCGGTCAAGAGGTAAACAATCTTCCAATATAAATTAAATTATATATGTATATATTGATTCGATGCTGAAACTGCTCAGAAAGAGGAGAAGGAATTATATTTTCGTTGGGTTTTACTTTGTTTATAGTTTTATTTTTCTATTACTTTATTTGTATTTCTGGAGGTGTGGAAGAGAAGGCCTAATGGCCTTAACTACACCAGAATAAATAAATAAATAAATAAATAAATAAATAAATAAATAAATAAATAAATAAATAAATAAATAAATAAATGAAAACAAATAAATATATAAATTTAAAACAGCAGTTTAACGTCAGGCAAATGATGAAATGTTTTCCTTTTGGTGCCTGATTTACAACTGTTTGAAATTGAGTTAACCCTGGCAGGCATTTGATTAAGGACTTCATTAATTCATGTAAGTTACGTTAAGTAAAGATTCATCTTTATGGGCGAGGAAAGCTTAGTAAAGACAATTTGTTTTGGTTGTATATAGTTAGGTTTCCGAGATTTTCGAAAATTTAATAAACAGTTTGATTAAAAATAGAAGCAGAAAGGAAAACCCGGGCAACGCCGGGTGCTTTCAGCTAGTAGTATATAAAATATAGGTCTGCTGGACTTTAAATTTTATTTGATAATGAACTTTTTCGCATAAAATAAAAAAAATGATAATAAATAATTCTCGTAGTTCTTTCTATGGTCTACAGACAAAAGCATTAAGGCTTCAAATCACCTATTGCAGCATCTCTTCTAGCTCTATAAGCTATTTCATGAAGTTTTAGTGAGATTCTAAAAATAAACGACATCATTTTATGGCATACAATTTTTCATTATACATATTACACTGTAATTAAAGCAACTATTCTAAATGAAGGTTCGTCAAATAAATTTTCTACAAAGGTATTCGCCTTAAATCTAGATTACTTCTACTGCAAAATCACTCATTCCTGCTAACATGCTTCTCTTTTTGGCACTATTATGGTAGTACCTATATAAAAAGAAATTCATTAACATATGGCACCTTCATCCCCGCTATAATTTGTTTACTGTCTAAAAACTTGCCAGTAGAAAATGCCTACTCGCAGGCGTATAGATGCTGCGAATAGACCATTGTTACTTTGACACAAATATTTAGGACATACATTGCTATTAATTTACTGTAATAAAATATCGACAAGGCAATTGTTAAAATCACTTCGTGTAATTTTGGATTAAAATTTTGAAATACTGTAATGTGACAGTCATTTTATAAAAAAATAATTCTATTTCATTTACATGATTTTCAAATTAATTGATTCTTATATTCTTATTTAGTATTTATTTAGTATTTATTGCTACATAAAATACAAAATAAATACATATTAATGATATAGCGAATATCCGTTTGAGCAAGCTCGTGTTCGGAGACTGTTTATATAAACAATTATTTTGTACTAAATGGAACATAACAAAGATTCAATCAAATTACAAAACCAATACAATTATTACAAAACAGGAGCAATTTAATTTTTAGATATTTTAGATATCCTACATCGACAAGGAGTTCGCGTGTCATATGTTGGCTACCCCTGTAGATCACTGTAGAACGGCTGAAGGTATAAATTCCGACCACTACGTTAGTGTCTCGATTTTATATTTTGGCCTAGTAATAGACCCAAAACAATTGTGCCAGATTCTAATAGGGTTAACAAACCAGAACTATAGGCATTTTTTTTTCCATTCTGAGAAATCTCTCGACTGACAGTACAATCCTGTGCTATAAAAAGATTAGAATGTCTCGGATTTTGTTACCCACGTAATATGTCCATCTTGTATGACATAGCGCTTTTATTCCAGAAATAATTCTTATTGGACTTTCAGGTTGAATTCAACATCGTGGGTAAACTTTACTCGTGTTTTATTCAACGACACAACAATGATGCCGGGTGGTCTATGGCGAGTCCTCGACCTCACATCACTTCATCCCCGTTTGGTCTGATTACCTGGTTGAATTTTTCCGAGGTTTTCCCCAACCATAAGGCAAATGCCAGGTAATCTGTTGGCGAATCCTCGGCCTCACCTCATCTCACTATATCCCGCCAAAAATTGTAAAATATTGAAATTGAAATTATAAAAAAAGAAGTTGTAAAAATTTGTAATTGCAATCTTGTAAAATTTGACTTGTCCCACATCTTAAAGCTTCATTGCTAATGTAAGATCTATGGAATATAATAAATGAAATAAAAAAACACACCTATATATTGCCGGTCATATTGGGGATACCACAGTATGTCTTTTCTAAAGCATCATGATGGGTCTTTCTCATTCTTGTTAGTAGGCCTATGCAGGTTATACGATAATTTCTTTTTCAGTACGTTATTTTACGACGCTTTATCAACATCTCAGGTTATTTAGCGTCTGAATGAGATGAAGGTGATAATGCCGGTGAAATGAGTCCGGGGTCCAGCACCGAAAGTTACCCAGCATTTGCTCACATTGGCCTGAGGGAAAGCCTCGGAAAAAACCTCAACCAGGTAACTTGCCCCGACCGGGAATCGAACCCGGGCCACCTGGTTTCGCGGCTAGACGCGCTAACAGTTACTCCACAGGTGTGGACTTATACGATAATAATTAAGCTTCACCTGATGTGCCTGTTGCACTGTGTAGTCCAAGAAGACTCAAATTTTGCTCAAGAACGTCATCCAACCAGTGAACACATACAGTATTTAAAATTGTTCAACAACACATACATCACGAATACCGTCACATATATATTGTTGTTTAGTCAACTGTCCGAAGACAGGTTTGAACCTCATAAGTAACACCAATAAGGCATCAATCTTGAGGGAACTAGGCCAGGAGATAATGGGGTAGGGTCGCCAGTTCCTTTCCCCTTCCAATGCATACATCGCCGATTAGCTACATATTCCACTAATTAGACTTCAGATGCATACAAACAATTGTTCTTCCTCTGACAAAATACGTATATCGTCAAGTGAGATATACTGCCTGATAATATATATATATATATATATATATATATATATATAAGCTAAAACATCAATCAGAGGTAACCGTCACAAATAACAGAAAAAATAGAGGATCTTATGAAAGACTATTGCTACAAATACGTCGTTCTAATTTGCCATCATACTCACCATCTCATTGTGGACTGTTCCATAAGCAAAATGTTTCCCGTTGCTTGTTCGCTCAATCTTTCAGATCAGGAAAGTTTTCAGATTCTAATTCTAAGCACTATAAATTATTGTTTTGTACCTCATATCTCCTTAACGTAAAATCTTGCCGATGTAAAAATGAAGAAAAACTGAATACTTTAACTCCTCAGCCTGGTTTGCCGTACGCGTGTAAGCCGTTTTTTAGTATAGTCCTGTAGCAGTTTTACGTAGTATGTGTGTACGCCTCATGCTTTATTGCACAAAACCTGCCACACTCCGTAATCTAGTAGATACACATATTTTCTTGCGGATTTTTTTCGAGTGTATTGGAGACAGTCTAATTTTTACTCCCTTATGGTTGCATTATGTTTAAGGGGAGGGGACGGTATTTTTTGGTGAAAAATGAGTAAATTAAAAAAAAAATCTTTAAAATACTCTGCGATATGTGTGGAATGCATTGCATAACATTTTGTAGGTATTTTTGGCCTTATCGGACGTTGAGACACCATTTTTAAACTTACTGCGCTATGGATTTGTAAATCACACGTCCTCTTTTATTGTTGGTTGTTTCCTGTAACTTCAATATTTTTGCTACATTGCCAGACAAAAATAGATATAATTTCTGAACTATTAAAGATACTTATATGAAATTTAGACCACACATTCTGTAGACCATTAGGAAACTTTTCTCTGTGACAGAATTTTGTTAATTGATTTCACTTTAAAAATATGTCTGTCTGTTTGCAAGAAAGGAAATCAAAAAAGTTTTATTACATTTTAATTGTTTATTTTAAAAATGTAAGGCCTAATATAAAAAATCTGTTACAGACAGTTTGTAGAGCATGCTTTTGCAAGTACTTTGCAGAAAACTGTTTGAATCTATCTTTAAAAATATATTAGATATATCGGTTTTAGTAAAATTCTGCATTGGGTAATTTTTTTTTTCAAATCTGAGCCACAATTTTTTTTTTCAAAATATTTATATTTGGTCGGGTTGCTACAGCCATGAGTTCTTTACATACAAAAAAATAATATTTTACACCAAATAGGAGAACGTCAAAAACATACAGTCCTCTTCGCTTAACCATTTCGGAAACAGAAACAAATGAATGATGTCATAAATTTATTTCTATTAGGAGATTTAAATACAGCTTCAGACTTAGCACCGGGACTTTTTAATATCGAGTTGAAGGGTTCATTGATTGATTGATTCATTCATTTATTCATTTAATGTTCTGCCCAAGGGCAGATCTTTCACTGCAAAATCCAGTTTTCTCCGCTCTTTCCTATTTTTTGCCTTCCTCTTCGTTTCCTCATATGATCCATATATCTTAATGTCTTCTATGATCTGATATCTTCTACTCCGAAATCTTCTCTCGTTCACCATTCCTTCCGGTGCATCCTTCAGTAGACAGTTTCTTCTCAGCCAGTGACCCAAACAATTCCTTTTCCTCTTCCTGATCAGTTTCAGCATCATTCTTTCTTCACCCACTCTTTCCAACACAGCTTCATTTCTTATTCTGTCTGTCCACCTCACACGTTCCATTCTTCTTCATATCCACAAAGAGACAGTATTTAGCCAAGTTTTCTTCTCGCTGTCAAGCAGAGCTTAATTGCATTATTTTGGGCTCACTTAACTGAAGATAACTCAAAACAGATTGTTTATTAGAATCGGATTTATTGTGTGCATGTTATTTCAGTATTGAATTCTCCTCTTGAAATGATATTTCCCATTTTCTCTGCAAGCACCTTGTTTAATTATAAGAGTAAATGATAATATAACAATTGCATTAAAAACATGTGGCTTAATTCCAAATACATTCTGTCCAATGTTTAACCATCTGAAGCCTTTGAGCGCATTTTACCGGAATAACATTGTTGTCAACATAAGTTAAAACAAGTTGTATTATGCTGACAAGAAATGTTGTCAACATTTTTATGCAATAATGTGTTTAAACCAAATCAACATTGTTCTCGGTATTTTACTAAGTCTAGGATACTGAGGACGAATATGTGCTACTTGCTGTTGTGACAAATACCATAATACTCGTATTTATTGTGCGCCAGAGGAATTGTCGTCGATTTTTGTTTTGTTCTCTCCAGAATCGTAAAAATCATACGGAACGAGATTTACTGCTGAATTTAAACCGTAATGATTGTAGATTTTCTATAAGTGAAAGAATATTATCGAATATATTTAAGAATTTCACAAGACTGTCTACTTTTGATTTTAGCTTCTTCTTTTAAACGTTTTTTATTTTGGTAGGTTATTTTACGATGTCTTATCAACATCTCAGGTTATTTACCGTCTGAATGAAATGAAATGAAGGTGATAATGAGTCCGAGGTCCAACATCGATAGTTACCCAGCATTTGCTCATATACTGGGCTGAGGGAAAACCTGGGAAAAAACCTCAACCAGGTAACTTGCCTCGACCGGGATTCGAACCCGGGCCACCTGGTTTCGCAATCAGACTCGCTAACCGTTACTCCACAGGTGTGGATAAACGTTGGCTTGAATATAATTTAATGAAATAGGACACTTGAGAGACTATACCTATCACAGAAAGGTTCTTCTTGATCCTAAATTTCTAGCTACAAGAGATGAAGGTCCGTCCTGTTCAACATTGTGAAATGTACAGATCAGAATTAAAATTTGAAGCGAGTCTTGATGGGAGTCCACCTGTATGTAGGCAACAATTTCGCACGAATGTCCACAAGTAGCGTATAATTATAGGGGCTCTTATTTACTGCACATGGGCAGTTGTTGTAAGCGAAACACAATAAGAGAGCTACAGATTTTATTTCCGTATCTGAACACTCCTAAACGCCACTTTTTTTAACTTCCTTATTTAACGACGCTCTATCAGCTACGAGATTATTTAACGTCGATGAAATTGGTGATAGCGAAATGATATTTGGCGAGATGAGGCTGAGGATTCGCCATAGATTACCTGACATTTGCCTTACGGTTGTAGAAAACCTCGGAAAAAACCCAACCAGGTAATCAGCCCAAGCGGGAATCGAACCCGCGCCCAAGCGCAACTCTGGATTGGCAGGCAAGCGCCTTAGCCGACCGAGCTACGCCGGTGGCTAAACTGTATTTTAAACTCTATTAAACGTTGATTTCAATTAAGAAATCATTATTGTATACGAAAAAATGAAAACAGAAACCGTAAATTTATATTTTCACTGTTGATCTTGAAAAGCGCAGATCGAATTATATTATAGTACGTAAACAGCATTTTCGATTTTGAACATTATTTCATCAAGTGGAGACCACGGAAAATCATGAAAATTTTCCATAATATTTTCATTAACTATTTCACTTCTTTATAATGTATAATTTCATACCCCAAATGGATTTAGTTCAATTCTGATTACAAATACGTTTAAAAATTGTTTATTGAAGGAAGAAGAGCTGTCAAAATTATTTTTTGATTAAAGAATTCTTTTGCATAAAATGTCTGATTACAAATCTAGTAACATTATGTTCTAAAGTTGGCTCCCTGAAGTTACTACATGAATGTAGCGGAGGAGAATTTTAATAGATATGTGTTACATAAATATTCATTTTACTTTCAAATACATTTTCCCGTAAGTTTATTTTTCTTGATTCAACACCAACTTTTTATGTCAAATATTAATCAATCTGGATGAAATTATTACTGCAAGTAATTATGAGGTAGCTGCATGTTTCTATGCATTTATTTTATAAGAAATGCTGCTAGTTTATTTTATTAATGTTCTTTTGATGAATTATATAAAGAAGTTTCAAAAGTTCAAAAAATTTGTTTAGAGATATTTCATAAACAGAGACCGGAAGTTTAGGCATTATGAATCATTAAAATAGTCAGGCAAAAAGGCATCATAAATAGTTAAAATAGGCGGAAAAAAAGGCCTTATAAATAGCTAAAATACGCAATAAAAGACAATTACAAAAACCTTACACTTTCCACAAAGGGATTTCGGCAGCAAGAAAAGCTTTACATAAGTCGAATGTAAATTGAGATTTTCGACTCGATGTTGCAATTACTGTTGGAAGCAAAGAAATCTTCTTCCCAGTAAGCCTTGGAAAGTGCATTTCTGTGTTTGTTGTACTGATATGTTGCGATATGAAATATTTAGCTAGCTACAACAACGTCGTAATGAAAACTGAATAAAAAATAACCGTTAAAAATAACGTTAGACCCGCACTCATTGTTGCCTTGTCAAATAAACACAAGCGATAATTAAAACGCTTACTGTTATGAATTTTTGCACGGCAGCACTCATTGTTGCAAAGAGAATATGAACTGATAAAGACAATAATATACATTTGGTGAAGTCACTTTCATTGTAGCGGTTATAGAAATAAATTAAAATATACCTGTAGGCAATTTTAATAATAAATTAATAAATAATAGATAAATAATCAAATGAAGGGAAAAAAGCATTTTTTTGTAAATTAGGCATTTATATTAAAAATCGCAGAAAAAGGCAACATAAAACTGTGACGTTTCAATTACAAAGGTATAATGCGTACAGATTTACTTTCAAAATGAAGATAGATTTAACACATTTAAAAAGGCATTTTGCCAAAGTTACGGTCTCTGGTCATAAAATTAATGCATAGAAATGTTTCTCTATGTCTTGTGTATGTAACTAAAAAAAGGAAGCTTAATAATTGAGATCTTCTACCAAAAACTTGGGTTTGAAAATATTTATGGAATAAAATGAAAAGCCAAAAACATTTAGGAGTTCAAAATATGGATTTTATTAGTCATTTACATAATGAACATGCTCTCAAAAATTTTGTTGAAAAAAATGATTAGGAAAAAGTTGTCATTTTGAATGGACTAGAAAAATTGATTAGTAGGAATAAAACGGTAGAGAAATATAGTAGTGAATAAAATGCGCAACTGTAATTATTCAAAAAATATTGAGGGTAACGTTCTCACGCTCTATGTTGGAGGATATTAGAGGGACATGTTCCCCTTTCCTCCCCGCCAGAGACACCCGTGGAACAAGTGTGAAACGTAAGTTGTGACGCAACAAATTTACAATTTTAATAGTGAAATATACTATACCTTTGCATTTAAAATATTTCATCTAACTAAATACTAAGGATTATCGTTTCACTCGAATGAGATAACATTTTGTTATTACATTTGCACTGTTGCTTTAGTCGCCAAGTGGTCAACGAGGTCAAATCCACGACAGTTTGGACAGCCATTGTTCCAGCCTTCTTTGCTTCCTGCGGCACCATAGAAGTCTGGAAGGGATGTGAACTCGTGACCAGGCGTACTTGACCCCCATATCACTCACCACCCCTGCCAATGAACGGTATAAAAACGGCCGAGTGTGTCCATTCAGCATTAGTTTCTGCACACAGGCACTAACGCACTACAACATGTACAAGCTGGTGAGTACCAACAGTCTAATTTCACAAGAAATACTGTTCCTGTACTTACGTACGCAAATCCTGCTTGAGACTACGGTAATGGGTTCAAATCCACTTAACTCATGAATGCTTCACCACTGTTAAAGCGCAAATGTTTACGAATTTACGTTCAGTTAGTATTAGATTGACTATTACACTTTTACTACGCCATACTACTTTTGACCAATAAAACGGTACGAAAGGACGTCTTTCAATCAAACATGGCTGCTTATCGCACAATTGTATCGCTTCCCTAGCATTTGTTTAATTTTATCGCTTCCCTAGCATTTGTTTGGTTTTACCACTATCCTAGCATTTGTTTCTTTGTTTGCCAACATTTCAAACTGCAAATTCTTTACGGTACGCTACTATAAAACATTATTTGCGATCGTAATTTGTTTCCCGCATAGATAGTCGACTGAAAATGACGGCTCCGTTCAAATATTTTGCTCAAGGTAACATTAGTAAAATAGAATTTTAGTAAGTCAATTAATATCTATTTTAGTGTATTAGAGTACTTTATTTCTTCTAATCTTTATATACTTTATCCTGTTTTTATCACCTTCCTACCATTTGTTTGCCAACATTTCAAACTGCATATTCTTTACAGTACTACAAAACATGCTTTGCAATCGTCATTTGTTTACAGCATAGACAGTCAACTAAAAATTGCTGCTCAGTTCAAATGTTTTGGTGAAGCTAACATTAGTGAAATAGAATTTCAGTAAGTCAAATAATACTTTATTATATTAGAGTACTTTATTTATTCTATTCTTCATATACTTTCTTCTAATCATGTAATAGTCAATTAAATCTCACTCGAGTTTTGATTTTCTTTAGATAAATCAAAACCTCTAGTGAGATTACTGTTAATAAAACCAAAACTAATACGACAGACCTAGGACGAAGCTCTGCAACACAAAGATAGGCCTAATAAGAATGTAATAATGAAGTGGTGAACAATCCTTTAATTCATATTGTTTAATTTTAATATGAATATCAATATTTATTGTCAACACCTCTTTTATATATAAATTATCTACATGTAGTGACGGCCCTAAAATTTCTGCATACGGTGTCATTACAAAATTTATTTACATTTACATTACTTTCATTTTAACACTTTATTTTGTATTATTTTTCACCCATTATATTTACATGCTCTTCCCTTATAGTTCTCCCAAATTTAACCCCTATTACAATCTAAGATTCTCCTTCATCTATCATCCGATAACTTCCCTTAATATTTTCCTCCTATTTAGACAGCTATTATACTCATGTCGCTTAACATTTCTTATCTTACCTACCTTCTAGTTAAGTTCATGTTCTAATATTTGTTGCCATCTATTTCACTACAACACTGTCTACTTCATTATATCTTTCATTATCTAATATCTATACACTAAAGTTATTCTATCGCCGATACTTCTCTTAGGCTGCAGCATAATTCATCGGATATTCTGTCTCGGACAGGACGGTTTTGTCTCAGACCGTTCGATGCAGTATGCTGCAGTCTCATAAGAATGCGTGTAATCACTGTCATATCGAACGGTCTGAGACAAAACCGTCCTGTCCGAGACAGAATATCCTATGCAGTATGCTATGGGCCTTAATAACCTCTCTCTTTACAAACCCTCCATGTTTAGTTTTAATTCATTTTGAATTGTTTAATTATTAGCTCGTTCCTCTTTATTCTTCCCTCTTATCCTCTATCATTCCATCCCTGACTATTATTATACGTTAGTTCATTGTCTCATTGTTTGAAATACTTCACTACTTGCACTTACTTCTCTTACTTGTCACTTTTCCTCTATGTTCATTCTACCACTTCTTCCTCCCCTAACTATCTTGCGCTCACTTTTCTCACTCTCTTTCATTCCTTCATTACTGACTCATTTGCTATTCAGTCAACTTTGTTTAACCTTCACTCCATCATCTGCTTCTTATTAATGGTTATCTATTATTTTGCTTCACATTATTAACAAATTCACTTTAATTTCACTATTATTTATAACCAGGGAAAGGATTTATATGTAAATACATATTTACTTATAAAGCTAATATAATTTATATTTTGCATTATCTTTATGTTTCACAATGTGTAGGGTTGAAAAATCCTACTTTTATTTTCCATATTTTTCCATATTTTAGAGTTTAGTGCATATTTTCGTTAATTTCCATATATTTTCCACATTTCATATAAAACAGTCCATATTATATTAGGTTTAACAATAAAACAAAACAAAATTCCATTAACTTTTAAAAATACATTTCAACAATAGAGATTTAAACACATGTTCAGTAATCCCTTTAACATCAGAGTTATTTGAAAATTAGCAGTCCTATCAACAATGGAAAAGTAAGTTACAAAACTGTATTAATTTAATTTAAAATTTTTAACAGACTTCAGTTGTGCAGCTCAACAGTTAAATGCCAGTCAGAGTACACATAGGTTCAGTTTTGTAAATCATACTATAAAGACGGTAAATATGCCAAAAGTACGTCATTCAGTCAATTTAAAATCAAAACTAACAAGTTACATTTCAGAATTTAAAGAAGATGGTTTATCAACTGACAATAAAATATTATTTGTAATTTTGTCAGTGTGCAGTATCATCTACACAAAAGTTCCTGGTGCAACAACACTTTTACAACTAGTAAACATCAGGCCAACAAACAACTAAATTCCAAGCAGAGACAATTGTTTTTAACACAACCAACAACATCGAATGTAAGATCTGAGTTTAACATCGACCTGTGCCGTTCTCTCATCTCTGCTGATATTCCTCTCTACAAACTAAAGAATAAGGTCTTCAGGGAATTCCTTGAAAAATATACTCAACATACAATCCCGGATGAGTCAACACTTAGGAAGACGTATGCTCCATCCATCTACGATGAGACAATACAGAAGATAAGAGATGAAATTAAAGATAGTTCAATTTGGGTTTCCATTGATGAGACTCCCGACAAAGAAGGTAGACTTGTTGGTAATGTAGTTATCGGTTTGTTAGTGAACAATATTCTGAACGAATTCTTTTACATTGTGATGTTCTAGAAAAGTGCAATAACAAAACTATAGTTAAACTGTTCAACGAAGCTATGGGTATCCTGTGGCCAAAGGGTATTATGTACGATAATGTGTTATTCTTTATTAGCGATGCTGCCCCTTATATGGTCAAAGCTGGACAAGCATTATCTGTTGTATATCCTAAATTGACTCATTTTACTTGTGTGGCGCATGCATTTCATCGTGTGGCAGAAGTGGTCAGAGACAATTTCCCTAAAGTAGATTTGTTGATTTCATCAGTGAAAAAGTATTTCTCAAAGCTCCCAGTAGAGTTAACGTGTTGAAAGAAATGTACCCTGAAATTCCATTGCCACCAAAGCCATTTTTTAACTAGATGGGGTACATGGCTAGAAGCAGTTGAATATTATGCCGAACATATAGACTCTATTAACAATGTTCTCCTTGCATTGGACTCTGAAGATGCAGTCTCAATTGATACTGCGAAAACAGTTACCTTGACATAAGTGTGAAGAATGACTTAGCTCACATTCAGCATACATTTTCATGCATCATAAAAACGCTCAAAAGTCTCCAAAATAGGCACCTTTCACTATCCGAAAGTTTTGAAATTATAAATAGTACTTGGAACAAGAATCGTGGTAGAGGTAAAGTTGCAGATGCAGTAAGAGCATAAGGTGGACACTGTACTTTCAAAAACCCTGGATATGAAGAACTACAAAAGGTTGTTGCTGTGATGAGTGGTGAATCAACAGTGAAGATTAACTATTAATACCAGTAGTTATTGGACTTATCCCCAGCAGACATTGTGAAATTGAATTATGTACCAGTTACTTCTTGTGACGTCGAACGCTCTTTTAGTCAGTATAAATCTATCCTCAGAGACAAAAAGAAGATTCACTTTTCAGCACTTGAAAGAAATGTTTGTAACCTATTGTTATGGTAAAGACAATAAAAATTGTGTTTTGTTGAAACTACATTGGAAGATAAGGTACGTCCATTATATTTTTGTTTAGTTTGATTAAAAACCAATATTTAACGTACATAGTCATTTTTTTATAATTTTAAGTCCATATTTAATTCCATATTTTTAAAAATCCATATTTAATTCCATATTTTGAAAATAACTACATATATATTTACATATTTCATATATTTTTAGTCCATATAAATCCGTTCCCTGGTTATCACCCTCTCATAAATCTATATTAACATCCCTGCCAGGGATAACTTCTATTCCCCCTCACAAAATATAATTGTTTCAATTCGAATATGCTTCATAAAGTACAGTATAAAGCAAGCAAAGAAAGTAATATTTCTGTATTATCATCACCGGCAAGCTGACAACAATCAATAACTTAGGAATTACACATCTTATCCTAAGCCTGTTCATGGATATAATTATTATTACAATCAAGATGCAAGACAAGCAACTCAGTGGGACCAAGCGTTGAGCCGTATCGAATGAAGATAATAATTTTATGTATGGTATTCTCTATCTAGGATTCTATCCCCCCCCCCTTAATCTGAATCTTAATTCGCACGCTGGCTAGAACTGTAGTCCCAGCAGCATTGATTGTTTCTTAGACGATGCAAAATAAAAAATAATCATTTTTTTGTGCTCTAAAATTCACTTTAAATCTGTAGGGAAGTAAGTGTTGTTTTATTTAACGGCGCTCGCAACTGCAGAGGTTATATCAGCATCGCCGGATGTGCAGGAATTTTCTCCCGCAGGAGTTCTTTTACATGCCAGTAAATCTACTGGCATGAGCCTGTCGCATTTAAGAACACTTAAATGCCATCGTCCTGGCCCGGGATCGAACCCGAAACCTTAGGGATAGAAGGCCAGCCCTATACCCACTCGCCAACCAGGTCGACGTAGAGAAGTATATGTAAAAACAAATTTTCTCTTAGTACATGAGTATCCCTACTAATTTAAATTTACTACCGTTTCAATATCTTCTCCTTATCTCGTCTTCTCTGGATGATTTCAATAGGCTAATGTTGAAGTGTCATTAAAAATTGTAATGTCAGATACTAGGCTATGTTACCTATTTAATAACAAATTTCTTAAAATTCTAGCAGTCATCAACATTTTAAGAAAGGTTTGATTCGAATTTACTTTAAGGGCCGTATTCATAGACATTCTTAGCGCGGGCTTTCGGTGGATGATCAGCGAACTAACGATTTTCGTATTCATAAACCAGTGTCAGCGATATATGATATGATATGAATCCTGTTTAGCAAGCTCGTAGCGCGGACTAGCGAAATGTCTATGAATAGCACCCTAAATGCTTAACTTTCGTTTTAAATTTTAGTATTTAACAATTATGTACAAAATGTCGTAGCAACACTAAGCAAGAGTAGATGTGACATTTATATTGAAATAAAACACTTGGAAACAGTCTGGTTAAAATAAGTTACCTCTTTCCTTATTTACTCATAAGCGTTAAGGACACCGCCCTGACAAGTTACATAGTCTGCTTGCTGACATTTGATCTGTACTGCTTCTGAAAGCTGCCCCACCGAGTTCCTGATTCGTACCCAGCTGCCAGGAATTTTACAAAAGTTTTATCTTGGTCTAATTAACAAGGACTTCAATTAATATTTTTATCATTAAGACCATAAACGATAAATATCTAAATGTGAAAAGAGGATGTATGTATTGGTGTTTTATTGATCTAGAAAAAGCATTCGATTCTATTCATAGAGAGAAGCTTTAGTTCAAGTTAGAAGAGATGGGGTTGAGCACAAAATTTATAGAGAATACGAAAGCATTGTATAGGGTAATTGGTTTCAAAATTAAATTAACAAATGGAAATGTCTCAAAACAAATAAATCAAGCCAGAGGGGTAAGGCAAGGTTGTAATCTGAGCCCTTTTCTATTTAACACGTACATTAACGATATACTAGATAATGTTAGAGAAGCAAACTGTCATTCCCCATCCATTTTAAATGTGTCAATTCCGGGATTACTTTTTGCTGACTATTGCGCGATAGGGTCATTTAGTATAGTAGGTTTACAGAAGGCTATAGATGAAATTAAAATGTCTTCTTTCAAGTGGGACTTGAAACTTAACGAGAAGAAAACGAAAGTGGTGATATGTAAGAACGGAGGAGTGCGGAGTAAATGAATAGTAAAATGTAGTTAAGGGTGGTTTCCTGGAAAACAGAAATGTAATAATAATAATAATAATAATAATAATAATAATAATAATAATAATAATAATAATAATAATAGTGGCTTTATTTAACCTGGCAGAGTTAAGGCCGTAAGGCCTTCTCTTACACTCAACCAAGATTAAAACTTGCTTACATAGTTGAACATAAACTGGATCGGAATTAAGTAATTACATACTGATACAATTTAGGTACATAATGAGATCAAAAGAGGTAGTTACATAAAAATTTACCTCATAAAATAAAAATAAACATAGTGGAATACATATTAATGTTGTTAGAATCAAATACGAATCACATAAAAACAGAAGCCGATAATGTACACAGTAAAAATAAAAATAAACACATTTGTATACACATTAGTATTAGAATACAATTAAGTAGGATTCACATAATTAAACCAGAAACCGACAATTGAATAAAATGTACACAAAAAAATAGATTAATAATAAAAAACAACACAGTGGGGTACATATTGGCGTTAAGTGATAAATAAACACGATTTACATGATTAAACAATAAAAATAAGAAACAAAAAAAAAATACAGTGGAACACATTCCATTAAATATTTGCAACGCGTTAGGTCTGGCAACTCATCATAAGATATTTTTCTAATTTACATTTAAAGGAAATTAAAGTTCACCATTAACAAATGATATACAAATTTTAAATGATTTGTATGACAATAAATATACGCATCTATCAACGAGAATCCTTTTAAATCACCATAAAGTACTTACTGTCTAAGACACGAATAACTTACTAAGCAAACATTTGCCATTCATTCCAATCACGTTCGCTGAAACTCCACTGAGCAAAAGGTTCGAATCATTACAAGAAACAACTACTATCCAGCATAATTGCGAATTTTGCCCTTTGACATCATTATTTGCACGGCTCTTGACCCCTGATAAATAGGGTTGACGCACTTGCATTGACCCGTGTAACAAGCGAATTAATCAAAGGTAATGAGCATATTTGATGACGATGCAAGACTAGCAATGTGCGATCATTAATGATTATTGACTCCCACATGAGCATGACAATTGTTAAGGTATTTATTACGTCACGACATCACTTTGTCTTTCCTTTTCCTTAAATTATTTGTAATTGTTCTTGTTAGAAAAATGATTAGAGTTTGTTAATGATCAAAGCAACAGGTCAGTTTCATATTAATCGAATACTTTAGAGATTCAAAGCTTTCATGTTGATTGTTTTGTGGCGTTTCAAACAAGCGGAAGTACAAAGCAATATGTTTGCTTTTGCTATAATCGGATACATATGTGCGTCACATATAATTGTCAATCCGTCACTTGGCAAGTATGGCTTGCCCAATGTCCATTTAAATGTCAGAGCGCTCTTATCACGACAACAAGAAGTCCACACCGATACCTAGAAAGTTCATTCATATTACAATTTCAGAGGCTTGCATATTATAATTCTTTAACGATGACAGCATTCCACAGGATCTTCAGGCTATAGACTACCAATTTCACAAGAAGCTGTTATAAATGTATGCACAAGTATTGAGAAACGTGTCAAGAAATTAGATGTAAATTCATTTGGGCACCAAAATATACCACAAAAATCAAAATAATGAGCGAAAATTTGAATCAAAATTTTAAGAAGCTGAAAATACAATTTAATTTATATTAATATCATTAGCCCATTCAAATTACTTTCATCGATCATGTTGACATTTATTTTAAGTTAATTAATTTTAACCTCAATTTCAATTGCGTATGATCTTGTAGCATTGTGATGCTTTCAAAAATATTAACAGTTTATTAATATAATTTTCTGTAATAGAGCAGAAATTTATTTATACACTTATTTATTTATTTTATTGCTAGTAAATTTCAAATGAATACAAGTTTATATAATGTAATATAAACTAGCCCAATCCTGAAAGAGTAAGTCTGAGCTTAAGAGGGGATTCAAATACAAACAAAAATAAAATTGAGAGTAAATAAATTGCAGATTAAAAAATGTTAAATATATTTAAATCCAAATTATAAATCCAATACAATTTTTTTATTAATGTGGAGAGGATTAGTGGTTAAAATAATATTAGAATAAAATTTGTTTAATAATATAATCTAGGATATTGATTCATGCTGTGATAAAAAGCCGCATTTGTTTTACATTTAGGTTCAGATAAACACAGAGAATTAATATTTTTAGTTCTATATTGATGTATATATCTTTCAAAGTTATTAAGATTTGTCAAAATATTCTAATAAAATAAAATAATAGGTTTGTTTGATGTCGAAAACTTTGAAATGTTTAAAGAACAGTTCAGTTGAGTAATCGTTCTGCTTTTTAAACAAATTTTTAATACTTTTTTCTGTAGTAAAATTAACAGATAAAGGTTGGATTTATAAGTTCCACCCCAACCTACTGAATAATACCATACATAAACATAGATTGAAATAATGCTAAATAAATTGCACGTAAACAATTGACAAAATATTTCTTAGAATAACAAAGTAATAGCCTATAATATTTTATGTAATTTATTACAAACATAATGAATATGAGTCTTTCATTCTAAATGACTACCAATAATTATACCTAAGTATTTAACCTCATTAATAACTGAGCAATTGAAGTTTATATCGGAACAGTGAAAATGTTGCATTTGATTTTTTAGTGTTGATGGGCAGGGAATATAGCATGTATGGGCGAATCCAGAAATGCATATAGTGTGTTAGTTGGGAGGCGGGAGGGAAAAAGATCTTTGGGGAGGCGAGACATAGATGGGAGGATAACATTAAAATGGATTTGAGGGAGGTGGGATATGATGACAGAGACTGGATTAATCTTGCACAGGATAGGGACCGATGGCGGGCTTATGTGAGGACGGCAATGAACCTGCGGGTTTCTTAAAAGCCATTTGTAAATAAGTGTAGCTTAAATTGGTTTATTACCTTTATTATTTAAAGAAAATGTGGTATCTATTGTTTTATCTTCAATAATTACAAGATAATTTAAATCGAACTATTCTTTTAATTAGTTTATTTTTTTGTAAACTACACATTTTTTAACTCAAAAATAAATTCTAATAAATAAGTAAAAATTTTCACCCTTACCAGAACACATCTTCCATAATCAACAATATCATAACTGCATGCGGTTTACTTCAACACTATCACTAGCTTAAGAGACTGAAGTGTTATCCTTCCTTCAACACTGAAGAAAATGTTGTGGAAAGAATGTTATATTTACTCCTACAAATATAGGCCTAATTGCAAATTGTGCTTTTAATCATTTTGGATTTATAGTTAAACCTGTAAATAGAGGATATCATTGGATAAATCCTGCTAAGATAGCAAACACTGCTCCTATTGATAGAACGTATTATTTTCACAGGTCATCCTGCCCCTCTTCTTCGCCGCCGTCTCGGCTGGCTACCTCGGCGCCCCTGCCGTCGCTACTTATGCTGCCGCCCCCGTGGTTCACGCCGCCCCAGCTGTGGCTGCCGTCGCCGCCCCCGTTGCCACCTCTTACGCTAACACCTACAAGGTCTCCGTCAGGGCTCCCGTCGTGGCCGCTGCCGCCCCCGTCGCCTATGCCGCTCCCGCCGTTCACGCTGCTCCTGTAGCTTACGCCGCTCCCGCTGTTCACGCTGCCCCTGTAGCTTATGCTGCTCCCGCTGTGGCTGCTGCCCCCATCGCTTACGGCGGAGCTGCTTTCCTCCACAAGTGAAATTACTGATCAGTATTTAATGCCATGTCACTGTGTGACACTGTAAAACCTATTTAAATAAACGCATATTAACTATTGAGTTTCTTCTTTTTCTTGCTGTCCAGATTCACAACTTGAAGAAAAATCACGTTAAATTGTCTTTCCATCTTCCTCTCCAAAGTTATAACTAGACAGTGGATGCGGGATGACTTAAGGAAAAGTGAAGTTGTTTCGTATCGGAGTATATGGCACATGCCGAATCGTCCGTCTTTTGTATACCTGGCGAGTACAGCAGCGTACATAACGAAGGAACCCCGGTCCACACTGCAAAGCATAGAAAATGCGTTGAAATGAAATCTGAGAAACCATCATCATCATCATCATCATCATCATCATCATTTAGTTGTGCGGGTCTAACGACACGTGCAACATGATGCTCAGTACAATTAATATTCCTCTGAAGAAATTGAGTGATCCCCATTTTAGAGGTCTTCTTCAGAAATTCTCTCGATATAAAAACTTTTTAAGCGATAGGCGAAGACGATTCAGCTTCGACAACTTACGAGAATATATCGTCGTTTACTGCAACGCCGGTAATTGCATCAATGATGACGAGAACTGAACCTTGCAAGGTACAGTATGTACTACAGTGCGTTATTTTTCATTTCCTTCTGACTGTACGGAGATACAGTAGCATGTTGACGTCGTCTGTTTACGTTTAAAACCTGTTGAGCCAATGGTCTGAATGAAAAAAAAAATGTAACATATAGTAAGTGTGCACTTACATTCAACGATAAGTCATCCTGCATCCATTGTCTAGTTATAACTCATGGTTTTTGTGGAATTGAAATTTGTTCATTCTTAAAATGTGTTGATGGCAGCCATTTATCATTCATTCATTCGCAGTGTTCTGCTCAAGGGCAGGTCTTTCAATGCAAACCCAGCATCCTTCAGTCTTTCCTATTTTCTGTCTTTCTCTTAGTTTCCACATATGATCCATACAGGGTGTTAAAAAAAAAAGTATCAAATATTTTAGAAGGGGCTGGTATGCATCAAAACAAGAAAATAATGTCTAATAAACATGGGTCCTACAACACATACTTTCCGAGATATCAACACTTGTTCATAGGAGGTACTCAATGTGACGTCAATTCATGGCAATGCATTCCTCTGCCCTTCGGCGTAAGGAATCACGCACTCTTTGAAACTTGTTTTAATACGTTAACAAGAAAGTCCTGATAACGATCCCCAGTTAATCTCTGTGGTACCACGTATAGCCCTATTAATCTATCACCAAGAACGCCTGTCAATAAGTTCACTGAGAATCGGTGCTGATGCTTTGTTTCTTCAACTGCATGGAGATTTTCATCAGCCCACACATGCTGATTACCAAAATTCACAACACCAACTCTACTGAACCCCGTCCATATCCGCAACCAGACTTTTGTTTTCAGTATTCCTTGCGACGTATCATTATTCCATGTCAGGAGTGTCAACTAAGGTATGATTATCTGGTAGTCTGCTGTATTGTAGGGCAGAAAAATGCATTGTCATGAATGGAAGTCACATTGAGCACCTCCTATGAACAAGTGTTCAGATCTCAGAAAGTATGTGTTGTAGGACCCATGTTTATTAGACATTATTTTCTTGTTTTGATGCATACTATTACCTCCTAAAATATTGGATACTTTTTTCAACACCCTGTTTATCTTAATGTCGTCTATTATTTGATATTTTCTTGTGGCCCGAACTCTTCTTCCGTTCACCATTCCTTCCAGTGCACCTTTCAGTAGGTAGTTTCTTCTCAGCCAGTGACCCATCCAATTCCTTTTTCTCTTTCTGATCAGAGTCAGTATTATTCTTTCTTGACCCACTCTTACCAAAACAGCTTTATTTCTTATTCTGTCTGTCCATCCATTTATCATATTAATCTACTTTGTATTTCTACATTTTTCAAATTTCTTATGATGTTCGGAGGAAGAGGGCTCATCCCGAAGCGGTTTGTTAATTTTTGTAAGGCTTTTCATTCGCCATCATCTACAATAAATTACCAACGTTTGTTTGTTTACTTGCGTTGAAAGATTCGATTGCATTGTTAAGAAATCACCTAAGATAAGACATTGCATTGTATTTTTTTCTCTCTTTCATTGGTTTACTATTCATAACAACTATAGAGTGTCCCAAATTTATGTATACACATTTTGAAACACTGTTTCTCATACATCTTGATTACACAACTTTTAACACTATATCACTTCGGAATATGTATGATAAGACTTTCTTGTGTTAAATTCTAACGTACCTTGTTTACATGTTTCGCTCTTTTATGGGTCACTCTCAGAACTGGTCGTTGTTGGTCTTGGCGCATCTTGTTTTGTTTCCTGTGAGGGTGTGTTCGTGTGGTATAATGTACAGTCAAAGAGAGTGTGTGTTCTGAAATTGAGTTGTGTGTTGAATAATTTCGTTGGGGTGTGTTTTCGTGTGTCTGTATATTTCATATTGTTCTAGTGTGTTTAGTTTCTGGATTTTTGATTGGATGTGTAGTATTTCCATGTCTCTGTTGATGTCTCTGTGGGTGTGGTTAGCATTTGTGATGTGTTCTGCATATGTGGAGGTGTTTTGTAATTTTATTATGGCTGTGGTGTGTTCTTTGTAACGTGTTTGAAATGATCTGCCTGTCTGTCCTATGTAGAAGTTGTTGCAGGTATTACATTTGAGTTTGTATACGCCTGTGCGGTTGTATTTGTTTGTTTGTGTTGTTTGTGTGTTGAGATGTTTTTGTAGAGTATTATTTGTTCTGTATGCGATGTTGTAATTTAATTTTTTGAATGAGGTTGCAATTTTGTGTGTGTTTTTGTTTTCGTATGTTAGTGTGATGTATTTTTTGTGTTGTTGTGCTTGTGTTGTATTCTTATAGTTTTTTGTGATTATGTTTTGTCTTATGTATTATGTTGTCTATTATGTTGGGGTTGTATCCGTTTTCTTGTGCTATGTATGTATTTGATTGTCTTTAGCTCTTCGTTGTAATCCTGTTGGTTCATTGGTATGTTGAGTAGTCTGTGTACCATTGTTCGGAATGCAGCTTGTTTGTGTTGTGTTGGGTGGTTGGATATGTTGTGTATGTGTGTTGTTGTTGTGGGTTTTCTATATACTTTGAATGTGTGTTTGTTGTTAATGACTCATTTAACGGGCCAGTAATCTTGCAATCAGTCTTTCGAAATTATTGATCCGTTAGCAGCTAACGAAGGAATAAATGCGTTCTTGCAACCCACCGTAAGACAATTAACGTGAAATGTGGTTATTTTAATGACTCTAGAAATCTAAAATTATACTTCTATTTTCATGACACAGCATTTTTTAATTGTTTCATTCATTCATGTACATGTTAGTATTAAATATGTTGTAGCCTACGGTCTATTCCTATTTTCTCGCAAAGCACATACCGATGTTCGCATTTTGCAGACATTTGAGTATTGTTGTGAGACAATCAGTGTCTATTTATACGCGTGCAATGGCGGGAATCATACTGACCTACTTCGGTGAAATCGCTTGCGTCACGCAGGTCGACGTTTTTATTCCAGGGCGTCGCGCTGAATTCACTTTAGTCGATGAATGGCACTTCAGTGTACTCGGCGACGGCGAATTGAAAGCAAATAAGGCGAACGCTAGGAAGCTCACGTTTCTCTGGAAGAGTTCCACTGAATCCTTCTCCAAAGGGCAGCAAGTAAACTGGAAGCCGTGGCAGACTCCCACATGAAACTCTTTGAAATCCTATTTTAATTAGTATACTCAAGAATAGATTGCTCTTAGTTCAGAATAAATAAGAAGCATTGTTGTTGTTTATTCACATTTCTGGCTTTGAGCCAGAGGCCGATTTAGGGTCTTATACGCGCAGTACGCCCTCTCCAGCCATTGTACATAAATAACCATATAATAGTAATATGCGTTACAAGAGCGGTATGTTGATGTTTTCATGTACGAGGAGAAGATTGAAAAAGCGAAACGTAGTTGAGCTTTTTTAATTTCCGAGAACATGAAAACAAACATACCGCTCGTGTATCGTACATTATTTTGTGCGAAGATCGTTTATTACATACCTGAAAGAGGAATTTCTAATTAGTTGCAATGAAATCTCCATCTTGGTTTCTGTTCAATGACGGCAACTTTTAAAAACTAAAATATCTATCTTCAACATTGTTGCTATAAAATGTTTTCTGTGTTTACTATATTCCAGCAGGCCGTGATATACGTCTTTTTTTCCCCAGTCTATAAATGCGAACTTCAAACAAACGGTAAGGCTATGTAATGATTTATTTTTCATTTTAATATTTTAACAATATTATTTATATAACATATTGCAGTAATAACATCGGCATCTGGAATCTTGTTGATTTTTTCACGGCTTCCTTAATGTTACTTGCATTACAAATGCAGTAACTTTTGTGGTGTTGTAGAGTTTACTTAATTTTTGCAAATATTTAAAAAAACAATAATTAACAGTGCAATTTAGGTGAAATTGCAGTGGTAAGTTTCCAATTTATAATTATTACTATGTTAAACGTCTATAAATAATATGTTAAAAACCTAAAGCAGTAAAATGAATATGGCGCTTAAGCGGTAAGAAGAAGGAAATTGTTATGTGTGTTACGTTGGGAATACTGAATGTGGTATTTCACACTTACCGCGTATTGGGTTTGTGCGGAAAGCAAGCAAATACGCACGAAATCGCCCAAATATATTTACACATATGAAACTATTTCTAGCATACTGCCAGTAGGTTTGTGAGTGCAGTGACTGATTCCTTTTATTTTCTGTAGGCCTAATTTGTTGATTTGATATATTATTAGGGGACTAGTTAGTATTAATATAATATACATATGGTACATATCAGGAATGGTGAACGGGAGAAGAGTTCGGGGCAAAAGATATCACCTGATAGACAACGTTAATGTATTATTATGGGGAGATTAAGAGGAGAGAAAGAATTTGGGAAGAATGAAAAATGCTGCGTTTCAGTTAAACACCTGCTCTTGGGCAGAACACTATGTATGCATGCATACATACATATTTACGTACATATTTTTTGTTGAGATTTTAAAGTTTCCCCTTCCGGTGGCAGAAACGTCTGAATGGTTATGGAGACTTTCATGGGGTAGAGTTATTTTATTGATCTGCCTCTCTGTTGCTGTCGTGTGTCCTCTCAGACAGTATTCAAATTTCCAACACGTGTTTGCGATTTTGTCTGTGTGTTTTAGTTTGGTGCGTTAGCTCCAAAAGGGGCACATACAAAAAATGGCACGTTTTGAGAAATCAATTTTAAAGATTTATTACACTAACTATTACAAATTAATTAAAAAAAAATTATGGTTGGATGATCGTCCACCTCTGTTTCGAAATGTGGACGTGAGTCCAGCAGCCAGCTAGCCGGTCTGGGCTCTTAAAGGGGTGTAGCGCCACGGATGATGATGATGATGATTATTATTATTATTATTATTATTATTATTATTATTATTGTTATATTAAAATAATGGTGGTAATTGTATCTATAAGCATATTTTTATATTAACATCACACATTTTTATTAAGTAGGTTATACCTACGCCCTTTCATAAAACAAATCCAATGAAAAACATGTACCTTGGAATGGGGTGACATTGATTGATTTTATTTCATAATGTTAAATTGAGCAAGAACTCTGCAGTTAAATGTTGAAATGTTATCTTTTATTTAACGACGCTCGCAACTGCAGAGGTTATATCAGCGTCGCCGGATGTGCCGGAATTTTGTCCTGCAGGAGTTCTTTTACATGCCAGTAAATCTACTGACATGAGCCTGTCGCATTTAAGCACAATTAAATGTCATCTACCTGGCCCGGGTTCGAACCCGCAACCTTGGGCATATGGTCAGCGATATACCAACTCGCCAACCAGGTTGACTCTGCAGTTAATTTCGGATATAAAATTAGCATTGGAAAGAGCGCACTTCAAAATATTATACCACAGTCTAGTATATACAGTCGCGAAGCTCAATACGTAGTAAATATGCAAACATTAGGTAGTTGCTCACCACTAGGATCGTTAATATCGCCTCATTACAGGCAATGCAAAATAGTACCGTCACAGTCTATTGTTTCTAGCACCCTCAAAACTCAAGCTTCGTGACTGTATATAGTAGACTGTTATTATACTGAAAAAAATAGCTTTTGGAGATAATGAATTCCATGTAAAATAAAATAAAAATAAGGCAATCAAACTTATATTGCGAGTGGGGCGACTTTGATATCCATATTGAAAATACAGCAGGAGACACGTAAAGCGACTAGGTAGATCAATCTCGCCTCATTTTAAATTTTACAAAGCGGTTTTATTTACTTTTAATGATTTGTGGACGAGACGAAACGCCACCGTTTAACCCAATCAGTTCCAACTCAATGCTCTGTGACGTCATAGCGAGCTTCTCTCATTCTCCGTAGCAATCCAGATAGACTCTCGGGGCAGACGCAACGCCAGACCCTATCAAAGCAGTGGTGTATGGCAAACCAGTTTAACTTAGCGTTTACAGTACCAAATAATATATTAATGTCTTAGGAACTAGATAGGTACACGCTACTATACTTAAATAATTATTTTGGTATCTTTCTGATATAGTTAATGTACTCTAAGTTCATGTGGACTTATTATTAGACTAAACTATAGTCCTGGGGTGCTTGGCCTTTTATTAAAACCCCTTTGTGTCAACCCAAGCTAAATGCAGTTATTCCAGTATGGAATTTTAGGGTGGGGAAATGCTTGTAATTCTAATCTCACTCCACTAATACTTATTCAGAAAAGAATCATTAAAATATGCCTTAATAAACCAATTGATTACTCATCTGAGATTTTGTTTACTGATTTTAATATTTTTAAAATTAAACAGATTTATTATATTGCCTTATTAATCTTCATACATAAAAACCGTAATAAATTCAAATTGTATCATCATAAATATGGAACTAAAAGATCCGATTTTATACAACTAGAGGAACCAAAGTGTTTCACAAGCACAGCTCTGAGCCATGGTACCTACTTTGGTCCAAGGTTATACAATAAAATAATTGATAAATACCCAAATTTGGAAAATTTTAGTATCAGGAATTTCAAAAACAGCGTTAGGAATTTAATTTTTAAAGAATATTACATTGATTTAATATGTATATGTATTTGTATGGCTTAAATTGTTAAAATTGAAATTGTATTTTTAAATTTAATTTATTCCTTAAATTTTTTTCTTGACCCAGTTTGTGTCAAAAATTATCTTTGTGTTTATCTTTGTGTTTAGATATCTCCCTGAGCACGAGTTTTTTACTCCTTCAGGGAAGAACTAAGATTGTATTTCTGTCAATGTTATTTTATTAACAATAAACAATAAACTTATGTAGAAAATCACCTGATATAACCTAGATATCAGAACTACATGTCTTCAAATAATTTTATATCTTATTTTCTAGGTTGAAGATATAAATGAAAATGCAAGTAATTGCACTAACCCTGAAATTTCTGCAAAGTATTCCAAAATAACTATTTCTGCTGGAAGTGAAGTTGATTTATCAGCTTACAATACTAGAAAAGAAAGATTGAGGAAATTAAAACGACTTAAAAAACGGCATGTACAGAGTAGGAGAAAACAGTCGTGATTCTCAGCTTGCGGGTGGAAATTGTGACCAATTAAAATTTATGTGGTAAGTTTTTAACTACCGTAAAGATTTAGCACACATTGTGAAAATTCAAATGGATTTACGGGATCGTATCAAGAAAGGAATGTGATACCCAAAGGAACTGAAAATTGTGGCTCTAACGATGTTTGTAAGTCCTAATGTTTATAAGTTTATGAAGTACTACAATTGTCTACAACGTGCTTAAGACAAATGACGGAAAAATGGCAGTACTCTCCTTCCCCAAATTAACTTGCAGTATATTTTCTGGTGTAAAGTTGAAACTGAGTAATTTTAGAGATATAGAGAAATATTGTGTTAATTTCAGATGAAATGTCATATTTTACGTCATATTAAATAATGAAATAGTAGGATTAGGTAATACACGTAGGCCTACTGTACAATGAAATGTGTACCTAATCTATGTTTGGCATGAACTGGTAGGTCTACAATGTAGATTCTACATATTTGTAGTTGCTTCATAAATGAATGGGAATTAAAAAAAAAATGAGGCAAAAGGCATTGTCTGTTTTGGTATTCCTTGTATGGTATATATGTAAACATGCATAATGTATCGTTATACGTTATTGTTATTAAACATAATTACTTACTACTATCGTTATACTACGTTATTGGGCTACTACTACTACTACTACTACTACTACTACTACTACTACTGTATTTTTCTATTATGTATAATAAGTCTAATTCTGTATCTAATACATTTTCATTTTTGTATTTCTTTGTATTACTAGTATGTATAGCAGGCCTGGTTTCAACACGGCTACCAGCACGGTTTCATAATAATCAAAGGAACAGATATCTACTTTCCTTCCTGTATATTACTTATTCTCTACATTACTAGACCTATACTACATTCAACCAGAGCTGATAGCTCTGACAATCCACGATCCGCCACAGCTCCGAGCTCGGTTCTGACTATTTCTCTGGGCCTCTTCTCCGAGAGGAAAAAGCGTGCTCTGACGTCACAACTCGTCCAGTTGGTAATGACTGGTTTAACCGGAAGTCTAGTGGTTCCCCGCATGCTATAGGATGCGCGATAATAATATACGGTACGATAAAAACAAGAAAAGCTTACCACCAAAGGGATAGTAATATGCGGTACGATGAAAACATAAAAACTGGAAAAGGCGGCCTTCTGCATTCAAACAAGCTTCACATCTTTTGAGCACATTTCCTGACACTTTTTGAAGTTCATTTTCACTAATGTTCCGCACTTCTTGTTGGATATTTTCTTTAAATTCATTCAAGGTACAAGGGTTGTTTCTGTATGCTACACTCTTTAATGTTCCCCACAAATAAAAATTACAAGGATTTAGATCGGGGGACCTGGGGGGCCACAAACCACGACTCACAACGCGATCGCCGAAAACATTAGAGATTGCTTGCATTGAAACATGTGCAGTATGCGCCATCGCATTGTCCTGAACAAAGTACGCGTATTCTTTTTCCTCATCTGTGAGCTCCGCGAAGAAAGGCTGCAGAATCAGTTGCACATAACGTTCAGAATAATAGTGTCCTCAAAAAAGAAAGGGTCTATTATTCTCCTTCCTGATATGGCACACCACACACCTATCTTTTCATCATGTAGCGACAATTCTAAGCTGTTATGGGGATTCCCAGCGCTCCAACATCTATTGTTCTATTTACATAACCACCGAGACGAAACCATGCCTCATCATTGAAAAAAAAACCAACGTGGGGTCTACTAAGTCATCATGGACTGATTGAAGGTACCAATTACAAAAATGAATCCTAGCTGCGTCGTCAGGGGCCAAAAGCTGGTGCACTACACGGTTTTAACTTTAATAGTTTAGTGGCGAGTTGAACATTTGTTTCAGACACCCTTACTTGTTGTGCTAAACGGCGCAAAGATATGTAAGGGCTTTACTCTAACCGAAAACCTATTTCGTCCAATTTCTCCTCTGTTAATACACGTTTATTCACACAAGGCTTCTTATTTTGTACAGATCCTGTCAATTTGAACTTCTTCACTAGTCGGTATATTGTTGTTATTGAAGACTACCTAATTTACAGATCTGATTCTGCGGGTGTAATTTTCTGAGTACAGCTGTGTATTGGATATTGAAATCTACAAAACTTGAAGTGGTTTGATTACATTATTAAATTAAAATGAAATTTCATTATAGTTAATGCCATGATGTGATTATTTTTCATTAATTAGACATATTAATGCTATACTGATGATATGAAAGTGAAACGTTTTGGGGTTACGTAAGCAGATATAGAGAATGTGTTAAATTAGATCTTCATTTCTATAATTTACTGAATGGCGGCTATTATATATATATATATATATATATATATTTAAAACTTACTAAGATAATATTGTTATTAAAAATCAAATATTTTTATAGTTATTAATCAAGTGGAGTTGGTTTTTTTTCATATACCTAATGGAGGTGTGATGTGGATATTTATATGCGTCATTCTCTTCAGTATTGGCTGGAGAGAGCGCAAAAATTACAGTTCCTAAGGAAAAACTGTATTACTTACTGATAAACTAAGAGACCTACAAAATTTTGTAGTCTCTCGATCATTTCAGCAAGATCTCTTAGCAGGATAAAATGATTTTACCCTCTACATTTCAATCTCTACATGCAGCATCTATACCAAAATGCTATGTCTATTGTTCCAAAGCATAGCAAACCTGACTTTTACAATCCACTATGACCTGAAATAGCTATTGCTTTACTCCCACATGCAAAACCCACTGATCGCCCTTTCATTGTTACTTGCGTTTTCGCGTTGAAACTCAAGAGACATAGGATACATAGGTTCAAGAAAAAGTATTGGACATAAAACCATTCAGAGGAGTATGTTTCATTATTATAAGCAAATAACTTTCTAAATGTCTGGTATTTTTCATTGAAAATAAATCTGAAAAATTTTTATTTGAACGTCTAATGAACTTAGTTTGAAGCATTTGCTGCACAAGCCACTAGTTATATTTTAAAAGCACACCGCACATTATTGTAAGATGCCGGCATGTTAATCACGAGAGCGCGGCGATAATACACACTCGGCACTCAATACAAAACTGAAAACTGCTTTCTGAAATATTTTGTTACGCAGGATCTAGCAGTCAGAAAATATTCTCTCGATTGTTGCACACGTCTGAGTAAATTGGCGGACTCATTATTACTGAGCATAAGAACTGTAAAAAAATTATAAATTATTGGTATATTTCTGTCAATCGTTCAATTAGACCTTGCGAACTAATTCCTGTGTACTTTGCGCGGGATCTAATCCGCGAATAACAGGGCCAAAAACCCGGGAGCAAGTAGTGACACTTCGGCGACTAGTTTTCTGCAGCTTTGGTGGCGTTTCTTTCGTCCACCCGGTATTTAGCCATTCACCCGTTAAAATATTGTGTTGAAGACAATGCGTTCATCATCGTAATACAATATTATCATTCCTCAAACTGTTTACTTTTAAGCGAAGCTGGCATGATAACTCCTGATCAGTGTTCGTTGATCACTTTGTAACGCATTTCATTAGACATCACTCCTCATTATAGTTCCTTGTCTGATCATCAGTAGAAATCAAATGTTACATATAAAATATTCAGACCACAAAAACAAATTATGTATACATATGACAAATCACCGCAACTGAATGAATGATAATTTGAAATGCACAAGGGGAGTCTTCGAGACAGAGTTGGTCTTGAACTGAAGTAAAGCAGCAATAGCCTATGCAATCATCAGTCATTATATTAATTGTGACTACGCAATCGGAATCCCGAAGCTCTGATCTGGATATCCTAACTAGACAGCTGTGCACCAAAGCCACTATTTAGTTTCCCATCTTAAACTAAACATACTCAGATAAGACGAACGCATTACTGAAAAGAATATATTTTGAACAGCAGCAGGTTTCGTTATACCAAATAGTTGTAATATTCGGTGGAAAAAGAAACATCATGGAATTGAGCCGTTTATCCCGTTCCGGCCTCAGTCATCCAGAAGTCTCTTCAGAGGGCGCCCTCGATTTCTTCTGTCATGAGGTCTGTATTTCGTACTCAGGTAGCGTATTTTTGTTCCCAAACGTACAGTGGATCGAGTAGTTTCTTCTGGTACATCTATTATGTCACGTGGATGCATAAGCAAGGTAGAATAATTGCAAGCAGTACGAATAGGTTATGAATCGTAGTGCAATACAGGCGCTCCATCGTCAATGTTGTAGATATATGTAAAAGACCAAGTTACGACTACATTGTGATCTGATTCTAATACTGAGTAAGTTTCATTTTCATTCAGACTTTCGTGTTAATATTATTTTAATTTTTCAGTCTATGTTATGTTGTATTTCATTTTGATCTGTATTTTGTATATATTGTGCAAAATGTAAATATTGTTAATTTCTGTATTGATTTTTGTTATTATAATTGTGTCAGTGTAACGTCTTGTGACGTAGGAAGAACATTTTCTTAGCTTAAACAATTTTTTACTGACAGTTATGGTAAAAGATATTAATTTCATAATCTCAGAATATATATTTTTAATTATTGAAGCTTTTCTGGCGACGTGATAACTCAAAATTTTTTCTCGGGCTTCCAGCCAGGTCATAAGTTGGTGATCCACCGACGTTTCGAGGATGTTCATCTTCCTCATCTTCAGGGTTAAATAATATCTAAGGGTACCCAGCTCCTTAATTTACAGTGCCAGAGGGAGGAGTCAGCCGAGGAGCTGTGCTTTAGTTTTCTTCCTATAACCACGGTCTTCGTCCTATGTGTTATAACCTATATATAATTTTAACAATGTGTTATATAATTATCGTTGTTTTACATGCAAAGCACGTAAGTCAATAATATTACTTCTGAGAAAAAGGCGTCTGAAAGTAAGTTCTGGACAAAAATGAATCTTCAAAATATTATTTTTAGTAATTTGCTTTTTATGTGTATTTTACTTTGCAATTCCAAGTTTATACACGTACGTTATGTACATTATGTACGCCTTTTTCTTAGAAGTAATATTTTTTATTTAATGTATTTTGCTTGTAAACCGACGATATTATTTTAACCTAGTTTCGAGACCATAATAAATACAGTGGAAGTTCTTAAGTTCGACACAAATCAAGTTCGACATCCTATAGTTCGACTGCTTACGTAGGAGAATTAGACACGCCCCTATACGAGCACTATGAAATAGGTTTGCCATTTGAATGGAAATTGGTCCTTGTCTTGTAGTGATACTTTTGTTAAAGGAAAACAGAATATTTTATTGATTAGGACATCCATATTGATCACTGATTTTAAATTAATGAACTCTTCTTTTTCAATTTGAGAATTGTGCCGTTTGTGAGACGGAACTGTCGAAATCCACTGTGGTACTAGAAGCGCATACACAAGTCTCTGGGCGGGCAGGAAATGCAAGTACAGTACTGTATTCGTTGATGGATAACCAATAAGAATTTGTATTCATTTCACCTGCCACACCCACTAACCTTATTGGTCAGAACTTTCAGTTCTGTCCTGTCGAACTTAGGAGAGTCCACTGTAATAGTAATAATACCGTAGTGCAGTATAATACAGTTTCTTTGTAAACACAGTTTGTGTTCAGCAATTACAAATTACTCAGGAATTATCTTTTTAACTCATTGTTAACTCTCTAACATCTCTTAGTGCTTTTCTGGTACTGATTGATATCAAGAATGTAATGTTGAGCCTTCTATTCAGGTTACTATCCAGCGACAGTCCTAATAGTCAATACAACATTGTATTTTTATATTTTGGAGAGTGGTTAATTAAAAATTCTGCACACTCGCAATCACACTCAAATTCATACAAATTTCCAGATTCTAGACATTCAGGGAACTTTTATTCAATTCTCCGGGAATCGAATCGGAAACCTTCAGATCTGGAAGCTATGATGCTGCCACCAGGCCACAGAGGTAGTCTAACCGAAATTAATTTTTGCAATATAGCTTTCTCTGTATGTTGACAACAGCTTATATGCTTGGTTACTAATAAGTAAGGTCCTAGAATTTGTCAGACGCGCAGGTAATACTCTTATTATCAGCTGCATTCCATAGCTGTCTGCAGAGCATTTTCCAAACAAATTGACCGTGGTTCGATTCCCGGCGTTTGCGGAAATTTCCATTCCACGGGACTGCATAATTATCCCTTGTCTCGTACTTGTGCCGTGGCTTCTTCGGGGTAGCCCTCCATTGTGCTGACGATACGGTCAGATAGGCCTCCATTGTGAGAGTGTGAAAGAGTCTCAAATAAAGAAAAGAAAGAAGAAAATGTTCTACGTCCGACGGAATTTTTCTAACCCTGAACCACACTATTTTGCGGTAGTGAATGAAAAAGAAGGAACTAATTGTAGCGAGAAACAATCCAACAACTTACTTACTTACTGCTTTTGAGGAACCCGGAGGTTCATTGCCGCCCTCACATAAGCCCGCCATTGGTCCCTATCCTGAGCAAGTTTACTCCAGTCTCCATTATCATATCACATCTCCCTCAAATACATTTTTACATTATCCTCCCATTTACGTCTCGGCCTCCCCAAAGGTCTTTTTCCCTCCGGCCTTTCAACTATCACTCTACAAGCATTTCTGGATTCGCCCATATGTGCTACACGCCCTTCCCAACTCAAACGTCTGGATTTAATGTTCCCAATTATGTCAGGTTAAGAATACAATGTGTGCAGTTCTATGTTGTATAACTTTCTTCATTCTCCTGTAACTTCATCCCTCTTAGCCTCAAATATTTTCCTAAGAACCTTATTCTCAAACACCCTTAATCGCTGTTTCTCTCTCAAAGTGAGAGTGGAAGTTTCACAACCATACAGAACAACCGGTAATATAACTGTTTTATAAATTCTAACTTTCAGATTTTTTGACAGCAGACTAGATGACAAAAGTTTCTCAACTGAATAATATCAGACATTTCCCATATTTATTCTGCGTTTAATATCCTCCCGATTGTCATTTATATTTGTTATTGTTGCTTCAAAGTATTTGAATTTTTCCACCTCTTCGAAGTATAAATTTCCAATTTTTATATTTCTATTTCGTACAATATTTTGGTTACGAGACATAATCATATACTTTGTCTTTTCGAGATTTATATCTAAAACTATCTCTTTACTTGCTTCAACTAAAATTCCCGTGTTTTCCCTAATCGTTTGTGGATTTTTTCCTAACATATTCACGTCATCTGCATAGACAAGAAGCTGACGTAACCCGTTCAATTCCAAACCCTGTCTGTTATCCTGAACTTTCCTAATGGCATTTTTTAGAGCGAAGTTAAAAAGTAAAGGTGATAGAGCATCTCGTTTTTTCAGCCCGCAGTGAATTGAAAAAGCATCAGATGGAAACTGGCCTATACGGACTCTGCTGTACGTTTCACTGACAATGAGACAGATTTTAATTAATCGAACTAATTTCTTGGGAATACCAAATTCAATAAGAATATCATACAAAACTTCTCTCTTAACGTCATATTCCTTTTTAAAAACCATGAATCTAACAACTAAGTTCTAAAATTAAAGTCGAATCTACTGTAATGTAATGACAGTGCCAAAGTTGTCTCCATACTGTCCTCGTTCGATGTGGAGTCCTGCTTTTGTTCTCCCACGCGTGGCTGGTGCATATACGTACAAGATTCTTTGTCTCTGTTCCATATTTAGTCTGAAATCTGTGTCAAACTTTGTTCAGACTTTCCTATTGTCGTTCATATTCAGAAGTACATTCAATTTCTCATTGATTCCATTATAGCCTACATAATAATATACGCATTAGATTACTTCATGAATGCTTCAAAATTCCTTTTTTCCGCTTAAGTCACATACGGTATTTCTTTAATTTTGTTATATTCTTTTTCCGGGGAAGTCTTAAATTAAGGTCATAATTATGAAATACGCAAAAATATCTCTAACAACCTTCATCTTCCTCCATTTTATATTTTACATAATCCTTCTTCTTTTCATATTAACATAATAGAATTGGAGCTATTTTATATAGAATTACACGCTCCGCGCGAAAATGATAATGTCCTACCTTCATTCTGAGAACAATAAATAGAAGCTTACAGAACTACAGTCGTCCAAGTCAGTCCTGCGTGTGGGAATATCGGTATGGAATGTAGACGTAAACGCGGTTGTCGTACAAGTCATTTCACGCTCTGATTTCAAAGAGTGCACAACATTTATAATACACTATCTTTCGTCCTTGTCTTCAAATAAAAAAACCTGTGATACAGTTGTGCTCTCTTTATAATCCATAAACATCCTCTCCTTCGCCCACGCTAACCAATCGCAACCCGAACTTTGGCGTTTAATTTGTAAAAACAATAGTTTTTTAGTTTATTACATCGTGATGTACAAAACTGTTTTCTACATCACGTATGTTACATAGTTACATGCCAATTACGTGTAAAATGTGTACAGCTAATTCACTCGCCCAACCCTGATTCCAACAAACGTCAGTCATAAGATTGAGACACTAGCTAGAAACAACTTCAGTCATTACTATATCACTTTTAAAAAGTAACGATCTACTCCAACTACAGAAAATTCAAAAGATAGAATGGAAAAAAATACAAATGAAAGAAAGTAAATACGAAATAAAGAAAAACATGCAAAAGAAAGAAAGAAAAAAGAAAATACAAATGAACGAAAGAAAGAAAAAAGAAAGAAAGTAGGAAAGAAAAAGGAAAGAAAATACAAAAGAAAGAAAGAAGGTAAGGAATAAAATACAAAAGAAAGAAAGAAATAAAGAAAGCAAATACCAGAGAAAGAAAGCAAGAAATAAAATACAAAAGAAAGAAAGCAAGAAAGAGAATACAAAAGAAAGAAAAAAAAAAGAAAGAAAGCAAAAAGAAATAAACAAAAGAATTAAAAGAAAAAAGGAAGAAAATACAAAAGAAAGAAAAAATAAACAAAAGGAATTAAAGAAAGAAAGAAAAAGAAAATACAAAAAGAAAGGAAATACAAAAGAAAGAAAGAAAAAAAGAAAATACAAAAAAGACAAAAGGAAATAAAAAAGAAAGAAAAAAAGAAAATACAAAAAAGAAAGAAAGGAAATACAAAAGAAAGAAAGAAAGAAAGAAAGAAAAAAAAAGAAAATACAAAAAAGACAGAAAGGAAATAAAAAAAGAAAGAAAAAAGAAAATACAAAAAAGAAAGAAAGAAAAGAAAGAAATACAAAAAGAAAGAAAAAAGAAAATACAAAAAGACAAAGAAATACGAAAGAAATAAAAAGAAAGAAGAAAGAAAGAAAATACGAAAAAGACAAAGGAAATACGAAAGAAAGAAAGAAAGAAAGAAAGAAAAATACGAAAAAGACAAAGGAAAAAGAAAGAAAGAAAGAAAATACAAAAAAGACGGAAAGGAAATACAAAAGAAAGAAAGAACGAAAAAGATAGAAAGAGAAAAGAAAGAAAGAAAATACAAAAAATACAGAAAGGAGATACAAAAGAAAGAAGGAGAAAAGAAAGAAAGGAAATACGAAAGAACATAAGAAAGAAAGGAACAGAAATAAAAAAAAAAAAAATCGCTGTTCATCTTGTGCGCTCTGCACGATCTGTAATAATTCCTGTTGGAATACGAATATCTGTCAGGGTAGCCAGTAGTGCATACCGAGGCCACTCATTGCTCATCGCTTGTAGAGATAAAAATACATCTGCGTAGGGTAGGCCCATATCACAAGGCGAATTTTATGTTCATGTCATTTGTTTGTGTTCTCGCGTTCATGTTAATATTTTCGTTTTCAATGCGCCTGTGTTTACCGTTTTCAAATGTTTCATTCATATTTTTACATGCTGCCAATTTCTCTGTGCTTCGTTGAAACTTGGCATAAAATACGACGCATAATCTGACATGTATTGCTTAATTACAAACGCTTGTATTCGTGTCCTACGCATCACAACCATTTTTAAATTTCATTTCTACATCCTGTCGACTAATAAACATGCCGACCACACGTCTCTGCCATCGCCTTTAACTCTGGTGATATTCGTAGAACAAAATATACAGGGGTTAAGGGGTATAATTGTCATTATAATGAAATAAAATTATTATTGATGTCATAAAGAAGAAAAATGTCCTTACATTTTTCTAATTGCAATATTTAACTAATTATTAAAGTTTACAATATTAGACGTTTGGCAACGTTGCTGGATGGGAGGAAGGGATTTATAAGTATACAGTACAGTTCAAGCGGGTACAGACATACCGGTACAAAACAGATGTTCTGTTCTAATGCAGGGCGGACATGATAATACTGTTGTTTACGTAAAACGAACAGCAAATACAAACTTTCAATCTCATTAACAGAACATTGTGGTAAATTTACATTTTATGTAACAATATTGCTCCATTTTTATTGTACGTTTAAAAAATAAACAATAATGGTATTCTGCACAAAATCACACGAACTTTTTTTTAATACAAAATTTTAATTTCTCCCGCTTCCGTAAAGCAGTATCATTTTAAAACAAATTTCTGGTTGTGTGATTTTTGAACCGGGGTCAGAGACTCCTAGTTTCTAAAAATCGTTGATAAACTGCTACAAAAGTTCGCCGATTAGGTAACCTTCTTTGAGGAAAACGTGCGCGGTACATCCTTCTTGTCTCACTTGAATTACGACGAATTTCTCCATAAATTAAAAACATATATTCCTAAACTGTAAATGACATTGTAAGTTGTTTATCGAATACCCTGTACTGAACTGCCATCCGCTCTGCAATATACCTATGGACAGGGAGCTGTGCAGAGTACGTCTGTGCAGAGTACTGCCTGCTGAACACATTGCCACGTCTCTCACGCCAGAATATTTACAAATTGAAGCATGCATTTTTATTTAACTTTACAAAAACGTAATAGAACAAACAAATATTTATTTAAACTAATATTAACTCTTTGCTAGATATAGCTACTGATGTAATTGTTTTCGTAATTTTACTAACGATATAATTAATGTCACGGAAATAAAACGAGAAAAGAAATATTATTTCTGGGAAAACTATCAAGTTTTGACCCTATGTTGTATGGACACTTTTGATCCTGTAGACCGTCACCTTCGACTGTGAAAAGGACGGCACTTATACCCCTTACAGCCTTTATATTTTTATAAAGAAAGTAGTATAGGTACGTATTACATTTAATACTCGATTGGTCTTGAAAAGGTGATTTCCGACAGTGTTTTCATCTTAGCCAGTCACGTACATTGTTGTGAACATGTCTGAAAGTTACAAGATTTTGGCCTTTCTGAGTATCTGAAAGTCTATTCTTTTTCTTCTCCAAAAACATTTGAGTAAAATAAAATGACTAATGAAAACAAAATCTCTCCAGAAATCATTGTCTCCGAGTAATTATGAGTAGAATTATGCCTCTAATCAAGGGATAAGAAACTCGTATAGTAAACAGAGCAGTCAGATGAGTATCCACGTACAACAGCAACTGTAGCGGGAGAAGCTAACTGAGAGTGGCTGTTTCCCGTCTCTGCTCCAATCCAAACGTTTCTTTTTCACATAGTTTTAGCTCATACTGAATTAAATTTAATATTATTATTCTATTTACGAAAATTGGCATTCCTATAGCACGCGATACTAAAACTTCCAATTAGCATTTTTATAAATTCTACTGTAACAGGTTAGGTTAGATTAGATTAGGTTAGGTTAGTTCAGGCTGTCTGTATGCCTTGCATATATTTAATTTGCTTGGATTATTTTACGACGCTGTATCAACATCTAGGTTATTTAGCGTCTGAATGATATGAAGGTGATAATGCCGGTGAAATGGGTCCAGGGTCCAGCACCGAAAGTTATCCAGCAATTGCTCGTATTGGGTTCAGGGAAAACCCCGGAAAAACCTCAACCAGGTAACTTGTCCCGACCGGGATTCGAACCCGGGCCACCTGGTTTCGCGGCCAGACGCGCTGACCGTTACTCCAAAGGTGTGGACCCTTGCATATATGAATCTGTGTTAGGTTAGGTTACGTTAAGTTAGTTTAGGCTATCTGTATGTCTTGCGTATATGAATCTGTGTTAGGTTTGGTTAGGTTAGGTTAGGTTATTTTAGGCTTTCGGTATTCCTTGCATGTACGAATCTGTGCCAAGTTATTTTAGTTCAGGTTTTTGGTATGTCTTGCACATACTAACTGAAGTCAAATGTGTACTTCGCGTTCATTTTGAAGTGTTCTACCTCTTTATCTCATGTTTTAAATTAACACTTTTAGGTTAACTACACCGATGTATTCTTTCCAATGTTTTCCTATTCTCTAATGAGTTTTAAAACAACTGAGATCCTACATGAATTCTTTACATTTGAAAATACTTTGCCTCTGAAAATTAGACCATTTTCCTACTTTTTCGTAAAAAAAAACTTTATTTTCGCGTGTTATAGCTAACCCTAATATGAATATGAAAATATTTTAGTGCTATATTGAGACTCTTTCCCTTCAATTTCCTCCTTTTATTGCTAACGTAAGAGTAAGAAAATTCCTTTATAAGAGATGATAAATCCTTGGGACAATAAACCCGCAGCTGTCTGTCACTTCGGCACAATTATAAATGGACACACATTTATCAGTCAAATCGGCATATTCAGTACAAACATTTTACAACACTGTAATAGGAAATGCAATATTTGTACTTAAATAAGATTGGCATCCGCTGCGTAAAGTTTCGACACATCTAATTGTGCGGTTCCTCGGAACAATAGAGCAATTTTCATTTCGGTACAAAATAGAACGATTGTTTCTTCACAAATTAGACATTTAGCAGTATTGTAGTAAAGAAGTGTAGGTCTAAGTTAAGAAAGAATGAGAACAGAAGAGTACTTCGTTTGGAGAGCCTGTAGCTTATCCACACTGTGTAAGTGACGCAATCAATTCCTTGCTGATACCGTGGATATTGCCTCAACGAATATGACTCCATGTCACCACAGTCTAGTTTATATACAGTCACGAAGCTCAATACTTAATAAATATGCATCCATAGATAGTTGCTAACCACTAGGATCGCTAGTATCGCCTCATCACAGACCCTTTCCCTAGCAGACGATAAAATGTATTATACTTTCGATATGGTGTTCTTTTGAAAAAATTAACACCTTCCTTCCACAACTGAAATATGAAATACATAAGATTTATATATTATTTTCATAAAGTATATATTATATTTTATAAACTCATCTTCCTGGATCTTTCGAAAGAAGGATAACTCTGACCTCTTTTTCTTACAATTTATAGTACTACAAACCAGGGGCGGACGCAGAATTTTTTTTCGGGGAGGGATTTGAGGAGATAGTAAAAATGGAATAATGAGAAATAAGTTTATATAGTCACAATTTGTTTCCGAGTCACAAACATTTACAAGTTGGCCTGAGTAGCGTAGTCGGTATAGCCTTCTGTGCTCAAAGTTGCGGGTTCTGTCCCAGCACAGTTCGATGGCATTTAAGTGTGCTTAAATGTGACAGGCCTCATATCGGTAAATTTATTGGCATGTAAAATAAGTCCTGTGGGAAAATATTCTGGCACACCAGTGACGCTGATATAACCTCGGCAATTGCGAGCGTTGTTAAATAAACCACAATTTTTAAATTTTAATATTTACAATGACTGCAATATAAAAACAATGACAGAGTGATATTTACAGAAGAAGGTGACGAGGCTTCTTAGACATTTCATCCAGTACTTCATAAGCTTTTATTTCTACATTTTTATGTATCATCATCAAGATCAGTCCATTTAATCTGTCTGCTCCTCAAGTAAGTCTTCAAACACTGCAATGTTGAGAACGACCATTCTGGTGTTGCTGTAGTTGCAGTAACATGCAGAAAAGTTTCAGCGCCTTGTGAGCGCAGGGAAAAATAATTTCATTGCACCTGTTCAAAGATGATATAAAATCAGTAGGCATTAGGTGAAGATTTTCTCATCAAGGAAATTTCTTCTCCACATCTTCAATTCATTGAAGAAAGATTCTGGTGATGCATCAACATCATTGGGCCACTGATTTACTATAGCCTCAACAGCAGTTTCTAAATCTTCATCTGATGCTCGCACTATGTTTTTAGGCAGCAAAGTTTGTATGGACTTCAGGATTCCCTTATGATTTAAAAACCTGTCCTTGAGCTGACTAAGAAAATAGTCTAAGAAGGGAAGAAGAATTGAAAGTCTAAAATACTCTTCAGGACTCTCTGTCTTGAAGTTAGTATGCTGTGTTTGTCTCCCTGCAGTTCTTGGAATTTCCAGCATAATTCCAGTAAGTTCAGCAACACTTTTTGCCTCTAGGTTCACTGGCTGAAAATTTAAACGAAAATCTTCCAGTTCTCTTTCTAGATTCTCACATAGTTCAATGCATGTCTTAAGGTCCATCTGTTCTGACTGTAGTAGACTGGCTAAACCATGTGACAGGCTAAAAACATGGCTAGCTATAATCATTGACACTAAAAATGTTGGTTTCTGTATGGCTTATATTAAGATGTACCGAAGTACATATGATAATATTTCAGTGCAGAAATTCTGCGTCATCATATGATGATGGAAGAGTGGAACAAAGAAAATATCTCTCCGGCAACGGGATTTGAACCCGGTTTTCAGCTCTACATGCTGATGCTTTATCCACTAAGCCACACCGGATTCCCATCCCGATGTCGGATCGAATTCTTTCAGTTTAAGTTCCACTTCTTAGGTTCCCTCTAGTGGCCTACCCTCATGACAATGGCACAATGTCCATACATGTGCAGAGGTGCATATCATGATATGCGAAAAATAATCACTTTGTGATTTAAGATAGTGCTTATTCCGTCGGATCCTGGCCACTTACTCACTCATAACGAGTTATATTATTAGTCCTGTTGCGTTGGATCTCTTGTAGTAAGTGTCAGAGAACAGTGCTAATCTCCAGTGGGCAGTGGATCAGAGTTGCGAAGCAGAGGCACGAAAAATCAAAGAAATAGGGATTTCTTTTAATGCAAAGATACGTTTATTTAACATTTTAGCAAAGAGAATTTACGTGGAAAACTTTCTAATTCCTACGTATATTCACGAATTAAAATTAATATTATTTTTGTTTCTTGTTTCGTATTTTTCTCAAAATTTCGGGAGGGGATATATCCCCTTAATCCCCCCCTCTTGCGTCCGCCCCTGCTACAAACGTCTCCTTGTCCCATTATTATTCAAATTATTGTATTTTAGCCATTTGCAGTTATTACAACCGATAACGAACATTTCACAGTATACACAACTTTTCACAACAATGCGAAATACGGCACAGTCAATGCCTTTTCGGTCTAGACCAGGCCGTAATTTATGTTCGGGTTTTCTATTTCAGTGTATGGAGCTCAGTGAAATATTATGTTATAATTTTATTGCGTATCATTGCTAAGTTTTATTTAGTGTAATGCGTCCATAAGTTCCATTTACTTCTTGTTGCATAATAGCCTATGTTGTAGAAATAATTACAAAACTGTGCTATTTTAATGTGAAGAGAATTTTACATGTTAACATAATCTCTTCGCATCAACATTTTAAGTTTCGAATGCAAGCAATTTTGAGGTTTAATAAAAAAGAATTTATATCGTGATTTTAATTTAGCACATCTACCTTCCTTAATTGTAGATAGAAAATTTACCATACCACTCATATGAAATTAGTGTACGTACGATTGTGTTACTTCGTCTCTTAGTAGATCAATACAATAATTGAGTCGCTTATTACAAAAAGGGGATAACTCCGCAAAAATGAAAAATACTGTTTTCGTTGGTTTCAGATTGTTCGATAATAAACACATCGATTGGTGCTGAACTAGGACGTCTACAGCACTTTCTCGCGTGTAGAGAGGGGTCTTGAAATGTGCGTTTATTGCTAACAAGGGAGAACTCCAGGAGTTGCCATGTTTTTTCTTTTTCCTAAAAAATAGGGCTTGTCCCCTTTTAGAAATAAGCAATTCAATTCAGTACTCAATTGTAGACTAGTATTAAAATACAAACTGGCTGTGCGGGGTGTCATACATGACATTATACTTAATTATAATGTATAAATGCGAATATCGAACTACTGGTACAGTAAACATAACCTATAATTACAACATATCTAAATATCCGTGTGGTGCAACTGAAAATTATTGAATCGTGCATAAATGAATGTAAAAGAATTTCGCAATATTTAATCGAAATAAAGGCAGATATTACACATACGAACAACGTAATTTTCATACCGAGAGTAATATTACACCTTAACTCGCAAGTGAATTATGTCTGAAGTGTCTCATAATCAATGTTCTAAATTTTATTAATGCAATTACACTACGTTTTAGAGAAATATAATTATGTTACTCTTTATGCATTCCAACTAATTTATATGGTTGAAACGCCGCCCTTCGTGATATGGTTAAGCGAGTCACATGGTCTGCCTTATGGCCTGTATTACGTAGATCACTATGGCAGTGGCATTGTCTATTGTTCCTAGTACTCACAGCGCTCCAAGCGGCTAGTAACTATCGCGAGAAATGCAAAACATCATCCCAAGCTTCGTAACTGTAACTTATATACTAAACTGTGATGGCACGTGCAGTTTCTTGCAGTAGCCAAACCACCCCGTCGAACCTCCAATATGTTATAGAGTCTGAACTTGTTGCTGTTTAAATACCTCTACTACAGTGACCTCTTGACACCAGCTTTTAATACGGCTCGACGTTTTCTGTGGGCATGTTTTCATGATCACTTTTTCCCATTTCGGAAAATTTCTGGAAAACACCTTTTTTACTATTTTCTTTCTTAAAATCATTAATTACGACTATTTTCACATAATGAAAACCATGTGGACACATTTATTTTTTAAGCAAATGACCGTACAAAAAGAGATAGAATGTGTGCTACTCTTAGTCTGACCAATGTCACAAAACGTTGAAGAACGTAAAAATGAAGTTCTAAAGCACATATTTTAAGCATGTAGAGGTGATATAATACAAGTTGAACTAAATTAATTTACTCAATACTACACTAACCTAACCTAAGATTAAAAAAAAAAAAAAAGTAAATCAAGGAATACCCAAAGCCTAAACAAACCAAATCTAAGCTGTCATCGACTCCACATCTTACAAAAAACCCGTTTCGTATTAAAAAGCATAGGCCTATATGCAGGGCATGCCAAAATCTTTAACAAATCAAACTTATCCTATGTGTGATCTTCGACCACACGAAAACTCGCTATCTACCGCAGCGGTGACCAAAGCAGGTGTCGTGATTACATCGTGTAATCACAGACATTCAAACGGGTACGAGGAGTTTCCTGTACATTGCTGTGTTTTTCATTCACGTACTGAAGGCAAGCAGTGGCGGTATCATGTCGCTCTACAAACTCTAGCTCTACAAGCAGTAAGAAGAGGTGGTTTCGTAAAGAATGAGAAGGAGAAATTTTTTGTTGTTCTGTCGGACAAAATGTAATATGTATATTTTGCTCAACGGTTCACTTAGGAGTATATAGAAACATTAATTGCCACGCTGAATAATAATAATAATAATAATAATAATAATAATAATAAAAATAATTATTATTATTATTATTACATATACTACTAAGTATGTGTTTCTATAATTATTCTTTTGTACGTGCATTAATGTTGATATTTTTAGATCTTCTCCCTAGAAGGACAAAATTATTAGGTTTTATCTCAATTTTAATCTTCTTAATCTTTAGATGAGGGTAGCTATTTATTAGTTATTTATTTCATAATAGTATTGTAGAAAAACTGATTCCATATTATGTGCCAACGAACTGTTAAACGCCAGGAATTGACATGTCTTAAATCATAGCCAGGAAGAGAAAGATGACATAAATAAATGTAAGGAAGTCAGCTACCTAATGGGGTTTGAAATATCTCGTGCTTTAAATCCTTTTAATAGAACAGAATTTCTCAAAAGAGTAATGATTAATATAGTTTAAATACTGTAACTTGTCTATAAGAAGTTTTTAATTTTGAAAAACTACGAATTTCTCGACCAAGTATCGAGAGAAAATTTTAGAAAATTCCTCATTATATTCAAGAGGAAGGTTTAAAAAGAAGCAAGAAAAATCGTATATTTATTCACTGGCTCTTGATGACAGCAGTGACATTACTGATACAGCAAAGCTTGAGATTTTTATCCGCGGGACTGATCAAGATGTTAGTAGATAAACCACCACTGGTTGTAGTTTTCATGCCAAGTACCTTTCCTCCGTCTCCTTACTTCATAGGCTGTCTGTCGCATGTAATCACCAAAGCTCGGAACTTGGGGACTTGTGTGTCGTGTGCATGAGTAAGGTTACAGGTACAACGTATACAAAGCTCCCGCTGTAAGCGCTCAAGGACAGTCGTATGTACTAAGAAAGTGGTCACATCTACGCACGAGGAAACTGTGTCATGTTGAAGCCAATGACAATCAGAGAATTACAAATAAACGGTTTGTTAGAGGAATTAGAAAATACGTGTTATTGGAATGGGTATTATAGAAGTTTGAAAATACATTTTTTAAATTTTAGATACAGTATTTCGTGGAGAAATTCGGAGGAGATACATTATTTTCTACGAATGGAGAGTTTATATTTTGTAAGTTGTGCCACACGCAAACTAAATGCTGGAAACGGCATTCATTGAAAGACATTGCAGTCCCTTAAATTGGTAGAAAATTTGTCCATAGCCATGGATCAAGTCGTAGAGGGATCTGCCCTAGTAGTGACACACAAATTGAAAACTATTTTCGAGAAAAATTTAGGATATACTTATCTTTCTCAGATACGAGATCAGCTAGCAACTAGTGAAAATCGAACAAAACAGTGACAGTTAAAACATTTATTTTAAGTTTGCTCCCGTCATTTCATGTGACGTGGAAATAAGTTTTTCTCGTTTCAAATCATGTTTAACTCACTGACGAAGAAGTTATGGGTTCGAAAATCTTCGAATATACGTAGTCATACACTGTATATAATGTACAGAGCAGAACAGTAAATTTGATATATTGCTGATGTTTATTTTTATTATATAGGCCTATGTGCTATAAAATTACGTGTTTCAACCTACCACAATACTATCAATATGTTGCTTCAGCCAGGAACCACTTTTATAGCAGACCTTACAGTACCTCTGTGCTGGAAGCGGGAGTTTGTTGATATTGAAGTCCGTCGCTTAGCCACGTGCAAAGACACAAGTCCCCAAGTTCCGAGCTTTGTAATCACTGCAGTTCGAGTTTTGGTCACCGCTGATCTACCTACTTATAAAAAAAAAAAACGGATGTGCGAGGCGTACCGAAGCCCTGAACAAATCAAACCTAACCCGTCACTGATCCTCGACCTCACGAAAACTCGCTTATTTATTTTGCCTTGATATATGTCTATTAGTACAGTTATACTATCTCTCAGTTTCATTTCATCATTAAATAACGCAGCACAAATCAGACAACACATCCGTGTGTGAAAAGTAGCAAGATCGAAGATATATCTTTTTAACTTAAGTTGTAATTATGCAACGGCCGATATAACAAGCCGGTCGCCTTGAGGAAATGTTGCAGACGGTCTCGATTATCAGAATAGCAGGGGTTCTACATCAACTCTGCTAAATAAACACTTACTTCGGTGCACAATTTAAACAATTCTATGATCGACGTCGAATCTGAAGAACTCCTTGTCATAGCCCCTATTAACAGTGTAGTTTAAGGATAAAAAACTATACCACTTACGTCATTTCAATCACAGCATCCGTATATTAAAACTATTTACTTAATAATGTTAAAACAAAAACGACATAAATGTACGGTGAATGTTACTTATATAGGAGACATAGGCCAGTTTTACACTAATCCTAAACATTTAGTATAACTTGTTGCTTGTGTAGCAGTCTTTTGCATTAGATTTGCGAAAATTGGTTTATAGCGCAACATTGGCAGTGATAAAAGTGTGAAATATTCGGGTGAAACGAGCGTTGAGCGACTTCCGCCGATTTTGGAATAGACACCGACACACTTGAACTGCCAACATAGAAAACAAAAAATCACACTCAATCGCTTTCACCTTCATCTTGACGGGATAATAAAAGCCTAAACTAAACTACCCTAACCTAACTTAAGTGCGTCTGTGTCTATTCCAAAATCGGCGGAAGTCGCTCAACGCTCGTTTAACCAATATGCGTTCAGTGGGCGATGGATACTCTACATTGACCAAGAACTAAAAAGTGTTGTCACGGTTAAAACGAGGTACACAAATGCAGTTTCAACAAGGTGATGCATAAAAATCATAAAAGTGAGCAGTTCTCAGACCCTAGCTAGTATTTAAAAAGAAACAATAAAATAATAAAACAAATGCCACCAGAAATAAATTATCTGGCGCATTTCTAAAATACTCGGATGTAAAAGGTCCGAATGTCAAGTTTGTTAAAAACATATACTAAACGCAAATGTAACCTCCGGATGTAAAGGGTCCGGAGGATTAAAGATTAATAAAATTTTAACTATCTTTCCATCATTTGCGCGAAATACAAATTACACTAAGGATTGAAAACTCAAAATATACTCGAAATACTATGCAGTTACCTCTGAGTAGAAGAAAGGTGTTCTCTGAATAAATGCCCCATTTTTACTAACAGTGAGCATTTTTTATTTCAAGATCAATTGTTATCGTCATACAGCACTTACTAATAGGCCTATAATATTCTCCACACAATCGATGCCTTTTACACGAAAAATTTCTAACACACCTCTGTCCCTCGATTATTCTTCAAATTAAAAAAAAAAATTATGTCTATGGACGTAAAGTAACTCCCACGTGCGTCACAAAATGTCAGAAGACTCAACAACAAATAAACGGTCACTGAAACTACACGGCCACAGACAAACTCACAAGGCGAAGCAACACAAAGCACTAACTAGACTGAAACATTACAGAGAGGGCAAATGACGTCCCTTCATATTGTGCATCGCAGACCAGCCACGAGAAAGGCACAAAGTGCATGGCCTACTGGCGAAGTCAGAATACAAAGCAGCCTTATACACAATAAAGCTGTATGTAGATATCGTAATATTTTCATTCTACAGTGTTCTGCATCTGTTATGGCTACTTTTAGGTCTTATAAATGAAATTATAAATACAGGATGATTCACAAGGGTTTACCGTCCCTTACGGAACTTATTTACAAAGACATCTGAGCAAAAAATGTCATAAACTTTTGTCATAATCTCAATATTTTCATAAATACACTAATTTGAAGCTGTTTGTAAAATACCTTTATTCTTGGGTTTTAAGGGTAAAACAATATTACAAATAAAGAATGAACTATTCAGGAGTATTATTTCTTTAATTAGCTAGTATTCTGAAGCTAGAAATGTGTTGTGAATTCCATAGTTCCTTCGTACAGATTTTTTTTTTTCGATTTTTAACTACAAAATTACATTTTCTGACGCATTCACAACAACTCTTACAAATCAGGCCATTCTTGTAAATTCTGTACATTAGGATACATAATTCTGATTGTTGTCTTATACAGTGTAAATGTCCGATTAAGGAGTCCTCTGAAGTTAAGTATTTAGGCATAACTTTCGATAATCATTTAAAATGGAACCAACACATTAATTAGCTTTGTAATAAATTATGTAAAATAATATATTATTTTGTTTTATTGAGGAATCACTTGTCAATAAGTTTATTACGCACAATATATTTAACTTTATTTCAGTCGGTAATTATGTATGGAATTATAGGATGGGGTAGCTCATTTAAATCCAATTTTAATGCACTTTATTTATTACAGAAGAAAATAATTAAAATATGTCTTCATAAACCTATTGATTTTCCATCTCAAAAATTGTTTTTAGACTTTAATGTTCTTAACATAAGACAAATTTATTATATTGAATTAATAAAATTCATACATAAAAACCGAAATAATTTTGAATTGTATTCTCATGTTATGAAACAAAAGGTATGAATTATTTAAGATTGTTTGAACCAAAATGCAACACTGTTACAGTATTTAATCATAGTAGTAATTCAGGCCCAAGAATATGTAACAAATTTATATTTAAATATCCTAATCTTGTCAATTCTAATAGTTATAGTATTAAATTTAAAAAATTATGTCTGGATTTTATAAAAATTGAAAGATTGTAAATTTAAATTTATATATTCTAATTGCATAGTAGACATAAGACAAATCGTATTGTATACTTATTAATTTCAATTCAGGAATCCGCCCCTGAGCACGAGTTCTACTCT
>JAJSOF020000038.1:23765292-23793142 GCA_025594305.2 Periplaneta americana
GACGAGGAGCGAATAGAAGCATTTGAAATGTGGATATGGAGAAGTATGGAACGTGTGAAGTGGACAGACAGAATAAGAAACGAAGCTGTGTTGGAAAGAGTGAGTGAAGAAAGAATGATGCTGAAAATGATCAGAAAGAGAAAAGTGAATTGTTTGGATCACTGACTGAGAAGAAGCTTCCTACTGAAAGATGCACTAGAAGGAATGGTGAACTGGAGAAGAGTTCGGGGCAGAAGAAGATATCAGATGATAGACGACATTAAGATATATGGATCATATGAGGAGACAAAGAGGAAGACGGAAAATAGGCAATATTGTAGAAAGCTGGGTTTGCAGTGAGAGACCTGCCCTTGGGCAGTAAACTATGAATGAATGGAGGCACACTTTAATACAGTTCATAGCAGAATCAACATAAGGTGAAATAATAAAGTGTATAATATGAATATGTGTTTGTACTTACGTATCTCGCAAAATGCATTTCACGATTATCATCCGCATCATAAATATGGAAAGGGAGAAAGACAGTTTCAAATTGAAGTAGCTGCCTACATTTTTTATAAAGCGCCTGAAGCTATCGATGTGCGCACATTTGAAACAAGAAAGCAGCAGTTGCAAGATTACGACACCCCTGCACAAGGGTATCATTGATTCTAGCATTTATTCACGCTGGTCTCGAGCTGGAAATGATGCACCCAAGAACCATCTGTGACTGTCCGAGTTGTAATATCGTCCCCTTCATCCTGTCTCCTCGTATCAAATCGCCAACCTGTTACACATTTGCCTCCGTGACAATCTCCACTGACCAATCGACTCGGTGTTCTATGTATTGTATACTTATCCACTCTTTAGAGAACTTCTGCACCGAATTGTAGACTGCTTGACGTGTCAGGCAATATTTAGCATACACGGGCAGCATTATTTTATTTATTAACTAGCCGTACCCGTGTGCTCCGCTGCACCTGTTAGAAATAAATATAAAGTAATTACATAAATAAAATAGGACGTTTGATCCGGGGAACAACTTTCACAACAGCGCAAGATAATCTGCTTCGCTCATTACCCAATTTTTTTTGCATTGCATTTATTGCATATATATTTTATGTATTTTAACACGATTCAATTGAGCATAGTTAAAATTTGAATTATAAAATAATGGATTGCTAAGCTAACGTACTATTACTGCATACTAAATCAATACACTCTCGTTATTCGTTAATTCTCTGAGATTAAAATGAGTGTACATAAATATTATTTTAAGAAATACTGAAAACGAATGTACAAAATAGCCTATCAAATTTTCTGTGCATAAGAAGCTATTTTAATCTTATCTGTCCTCGATTTACTCAGACGTTACTGTAATAACATTATAGCATTATGTCCATCTAGAGAAACTACACTTTCCAATGGTGAAATAATAATTAATTATACAAATCGGTTAATTTAGCTTCTGATACTACTTCATAAAAACACAAACATTCTCTGTAGGCTATGTTTAATAGCTTTCGATTGTTGATGTCTAAGGCCCCTGTTTCAATTGTTGTTGTCCAAGGCCCCTTATAGACGAAGTCATTTGTTCTTCATTCATTTCACAGTCTTAGATGGCGTTATTTTAATTTTAAAACTCATTTATCTCATTAAATGTCAGTGCTATCAAAATTTTGTAAAGAATACAACTTATCGGAAATCATTTTTAAAGAAACTTTTTTGTTATGCAACATTTTTCACAAAAATCAATAATCAGCGAGATATTTCGATTTATTTAATTCAGTCCCCCTTATAACCCCCCTTTTAAATAAAGTATTTTGAATGTCATATAGCCTCAAATCTAAGTTACAACGAACTTAATTTATATTCCAATTTTCATATAAATCGGTTCAGCCATTATCGCTTGAAAAGGTAACAAACATACAGACAGACACAAACAAAAATTTCAAAAATGCGATTTTCGGTTTCAGGGTGGTTAATTAGGCTATATATGTTAGGACCAATTATTTTTGGAAAATCGAAAATTACCAGAAGAATTTCGGCTACAGATTTATTATTAGTATAGATATCCTTTACTGTCAGACTTTTTACCCAAAAATTCGCACAGCAGAGCAATGCCCGCCAATGATACACTCGTGCACTCTTTCAAATGCTGCTTCATTTCTCGCTTATGCCGCTTGTGCGCACATCGATAATACTGACATCTAGTCGTGATATACTTCAATCGCCTTAATAAAAAATCGTCTAACTTGCTGATTTACCTGTGCAGTCACATTAAGAAAATTGTGTTATTTGGGCCGTTTAATCCTCAGTTCTAGGAATATTAAGACCGTTAATAAAAGAATGACAATTGGAGAGTAATCATCTTTGTGATGTGGTATATGACGCAAGGTCTCCATTTAATATAGCGGTCATCAGCACAGAGCACCCTGGGGCTAGCGTCTTTTACCCGCGGAGAACACACTGCACTATGGTACAATCGTAGCTGCTAGCGGGTATGATCTCTACGTTTTCCTGCTGCACGACAGGGCACACGGGACGGCTCCGCTTACCCTTTACTGATTTCAGCGAGTGCTGACGACCACTGATTTAATAACTACATAGGACGTAATGTGTTCTAAATTCAGATCGAAAAAGTCTAAAAATTTAGTTACAGATACAGTAAATTTATACATGATATGAAGTACATAATTTATAACATTATAAAACTTAGAACGCAAACTATCCACCACATTCTTTTACTTTCTGTATGTCTGTCTGTTTCTTTCTTCCCTGCTTTCCTAATGATACATGACGTAAACTATTTAAGACCTTAGAACGTATAATTATGTGATGGAAGATGAATAAAACCACGGAGATACTTAAACCAAATACATCCATTCATCCATCCACCCATCAACTCACCAACCCTCCACCCACCCACTCATCCATCGACCCACCTACCCACCCAGCCACTCATCCATTCATCCACACATCCGTCCACACACCCACTCATCCATCCACCCACCCACTCAACCATCCATACATCCACCCACCCACACATCCACTCACTCACTCACCCATTCCTCCATCTATCCATCCACTCACCCATTCATCCACCCATCCATCCATCCACTCAACCATTCATTCATACATACATCCACCCACCCACTCAACCATTCATACATCCACCCACCCACACATCCACTCACTCACTCACTCACCCATTCCTCTATCTATCCATCCACTCACCCATTCATCCACCCACTCATCCATCCACTCAACCATTAATTCATACATACATCCACCCAACCACTCACTCACCCATCCATCCATCCATCTATCCGCCTACACACCCACTCATCCATACACTCAACCATTCATTCATACATACATCCACCCAACTACTCACTCACCCACCCATCCATCCATCTATCCGCCCACAAACCCACTCATCCATCCACCCACTCATCCATCCACTCAACCATTCATTCATACATACATCCACCCAACCACTCACTCACCCATCCATCCATCCATCTATCCGCCCACACACCCACTCATCCATCCACCCACTCACCCACCCACTCAACCATTCATTCATACATACATCCACCCAACCACTCACTCACCCATCCATCCATCCGCCCACACACCCACTCATCCATCCACCCACTCAACCATCCATGCATCCACCCACCCACACATCCACTCACTCACCCATTCCTCCATCTATCCATCCACTCACCCATTCATCCACCCATCCATCCATCCACTCAACCATTCATTCATACATACATCCACCCACCCACTCAACCATTCATACATCCACCCACCCACACATCCACTCACTCACTCACCCATTCCTCTATCTATCCATCCACTCACCCATTCATCCATCCACCCATCCATCCACTCAACCATTCATTCATACATACATCCACCCAACCACTCACTCACCCATCCATCCATCCATCCATCTATCCCCACACACCCACTCATCCATCCACCCACTCATCCATCCACTCAACCATTAATTCATACATACATCCACCCAACCACTCACTCACCCATCCATCCATCCATCCATCTATCCGCCTACACACCCACTCATCCATACACTCAAACATTCATTCATACATACATCCACCCAACTACTCACTCACCCACCCATCCATCCATCTATCCGCCCACAAACCCACTCATCCATCCACCCACTCATCCATCCACTCAACCATTCATTCATACATACATCCACCCAACCACTCACTCACCCATCCATCCATCCATCTATCCGCCCACACACCCACTCATCCATCCACCCACTCACCCACCCACTCAACCATTCATTCATACATACATCCACCCAACCACTCACTCACCCATCCATCCATCCGCCCACACACCCACTCATCCATCCACCCACTCAACCATCCATACATCCACCCACCCACACATCCACTCACTCACCCATTCCTCCATCTATCCATCCACTCACCCATTCATCCACCCATCCATCCATCCACTCAACCATTCATTCATACATACATCCACCCACCCACTCAACCATTCATACATCCACCCACCCACACATCCACTCACTCACCCATTCCTCTATCTATCCATCCACTCACCCATTCATCCATCCACCCATCTATCCATCCACTCAACCATTCATTCATACATCCACATACATACATCCACCCAACCACTCACTCACCCATCCATCCATCCATCTATCCTCCCACACACCCACTCATGCATCCACCCACTCACCCACCCACTCATCCATCCACTCAACCATTCATTCATACATACATCCACCCAACCACTCACTCACCCACCCATCCATCTATCCGCCCACACACCCACTCATCCATCCACTCAACCATTGATTCATACATACATCCACCCAACCACTCACTCACCCATCCATCCATCCATCTATCCGCCCACACACCCACTCATCCATCCACCCACTCATCCATACACTCAACCATTCATTCATACATACATCCACCCAACCACTCACTCACCCATCCATCTATCCGGCCACACATCCACTCATCCATCCACCCACTCACCTAACCATACATCCATCCACTCATCCATACATCCATCCACCCACCCATCCATTGTCCAACCATCCATCCATCTATTCATCCACCCACCCATCCATCCATCCACTCAACCATACATTCATACATACATCCACTCACCCACCCACCCACCCATCCATCTATCCGCTCACACACCCACTCATCCATCCACCCACTCACCCAACCACCCACTCATACATACATCCACCCACTCATCCATACATCCATCCATCCACTCACTCACCCACCCATCCATCCATCCACCAACCCTTCCATCCATCGTGCAACCATCCATCTATCTATTCATCCACCCACCACTTATCCATGCATCCACCCACCCACTTATCCATACATCCACCCACCCATACATCCATCCACTCACCCACCCATCCATCCATCCATCGTCAACCATCCATCCACCCACCCATCCATCCACCCACTCATCCACCCACCCATCCATCCACCCACCCATTCATTCGTGCATCCATCAACGAATCCACTCACCCACCCATTCATCCATCCATCCACCCACCCATCCATCCATCCTCCATCCATCTATTCATCCACCCACCCATCCATCCATCCATCCATCCACCCACTCATCCATCCACCCACCCACTCACCCACTCATCCACCCATCCATCCACCCACCCACCCATTCATTCATCCATAAATGAGTCCACCCACCCACCCGTCCGTCCGTTCGTCCATCCCTCCCTCCTTCCATCCATCCAGCCATCCTTCAAAATTTAAAAATACCCCAAGTCGACATTCGGCAATTTTGCGAACCTACACTAGAAAGAAAAGACGAACGCTGGGACTCCTATGACGTGGGTTGTGTAGGATTCCAAGCACAGCACATCACCTCAAGTTAACAGAAGGAAACATAATCAATACTGTAACCTAGCATCATATTTTCCACTTAGATTTACCTCAATTATTGCACATATCACGATTTTCCAAGAAATTATATCTGACGAAAAATTGAGGTTATTTCGAATAAAATATACTGTGTTGTTTTAAGACACTTAAAATAGATCTTCACTACTTGAACTACTGCACTGTAAAAAATTCAACCGAACTCAATTTATTCCTTGATACAATAACTGTGTTGTAGCCTAACTGGGCAGGAAATGTGGTGCAGGCGATCGAATAAGATTGAAACAATTATTTTGTTCGAATATGGTAAATAATGTAGGCAATTATACCAGAAGTAACGTTTTGTTCTCTAAGTAGATTGAATTCCACAAACGTAACGTAACTCAAGGTCTCTCTATTATGCTCGTACTTGCGTTCCTGTCTTAATTAAACAGTTCAATGTCAGTAACAGGGAAACAAGGAAACTGCAAACGGCAATAAATGTGCGGAAATTACTGTTATATTATGAACATTTCAGCAATTATCTTTACAGCCCAACAAAATGTGACAAAAAAGTTGTAATAAATTTTGTATACACATTAGATTTGCTCCCTCAACTGCTTATAATAACCCCGAACCTTACATATGTGGGAAATACAAGCATAACTACATCGCATGTCTGACATACAGACAACATTTTTATGGCACAAATTTATTCAGTCACGAGTGTCAGGCAGTATACGGCAATTTTTTATTTTCAATCAATATGGTGGATAGGACTAAACAACTCGAGATGCAGAAAAAAAGAAACTTACAAAATTTGAATTATTTTTAACTGTTTACATTACAGTTGCGTATACAGGATGGAAAAGAAATAACCTTGCAGATTAAAAGGGACGGTAGCGTAAGTTACACGTAAATGAATAGAAAACCTATATTACGTTTTGTGATTAAACGCACGGTTAATTAGAAAATTAAGTTTGAAGTTTCAGCAATCCGGAAACATCACCGCTAATACACTACTCGTAATACAGCTGATGTAAAAGGCCAACGAACTCGGTGAGTCTCCGTACGTAAGCTGCTATCTGTCAAGACGTTGTCACTCGTTCGCTTCGTGCAATGGCTTGAATTTAAGGGTTTTTAAAATTAAATTTACACAAAACATTGCACGCTATTGAAGTATGCCAGAGGAATAAATTATTCTTTGCTAGATTTTCTATCGAAATGAGCAAAAATCACGATCCTACTCGCAGTAGTTACCAAATAAGAGATTGTTAAACATTTGGGGGGGGGGAACTATGAACTTCCACCAATATGATATAACTTAGTTTCTTGTTACATACAACATGAGATATTCACTCTGGAAATCTGCAAGAATATTTCACTTCCACCCTACATACATACATACATACATACATACATACATACATACATACATACATACATACATACATACATACATACATACATACGCCCTCGGTAGCGTAGTTGGTATAGCGCTGGCCTTCTATGCTCGAGGTTGCGAGGTTTTTTTACAGCCTATATTTAGTTGAAAGACTACAACGTGTTCACAATGTGTGTGTCCGCTTCATCTGCAATACCAGAGCCTTCTTTAGTTACAAGCCGGAGCCATACGTCGGCAACACTGTAGCCTAATTAACTGTCACCCGGAGGCCTAACATACAGGACACGTGTTTGTGCTAATACCGATTTTCAATGTAAATTAATGTTACAATATAAGTGTGTGTCGATGGAATTATGTTCGCGATCGTACCAAATGTTCATTGTTGATGTATTATAAACTAAATGCGTGTTGGTGATAAAAAAAAACAAGACAATAAATGAAAATAAAATGGTTGCAGTCTTTGACAATTTTTACGGTTATTGATGACAAAGTAGCCTAATTGACTATTCTACTAAATATTAAATATTGTATAACTACATTTTTATAGTCTTATTTGTGTGTATCAGAATTCTAGTCAAATTGTTGGGTCTCGCCTGCTATATCAATAAAGTTACGCCGTTGGTTTTCAAATTCATTGTAAACAGCTGTTTTGTGATCCCATAAATGTTGCAGTTTTGTTGAAGATTCGGAATGCCTGCTATACGTCAGAACTACCTATAATTTGTAGATGCATATAATCACTTTGTTAGTTTTCAAGGTCTGTTTATTAATATTATTTATTTTGTAATAAATTAGGTATAAACATGTTTCGTTTCACTTCGTATTTACAGGATTTAAAGATCACTGAGTTTACGCTAATTGACACATACATGTACTTAATAGTAATAGATAATGTTGCGTTTTGTTACGTATTAAGTTGAAGATATGTTTTTTCATTTTTCATAGATTTTTTTTACCTGGCTTAACTGTATTTACATCCTCATACTTTAATTATAATAGGTATGTCAATAGTTTCTTCTGTTTACATTTTATTTGAGGCCTATTTGCATAATTTACATTCTTAGCTTGTTTTCTGTAGTTATATTTATTTAAAATTATACTTTAAAAAGTTTATAACAAATAATTTAGGATAACAGTATTGTTATGGTGACTGGTCAGGTTCAAACTAAAACTGGCTTTCTGGACATCTGAAATATTTATAGAAAAGCACGATATAATCACATGAAATTAAAATGCATGATATCCTACATCTTTCACGTCAGAGGTGAAACAACATAAAGCGGCAAAACATTGTCAATTTACTAGCCACAAATTTGTTAACTGAATGGAACTTAAGAATACTGCGTAGGAACTTACGTATTTATTGGATTATTGATTTTATTATTTTCGATGCAAGGAATATCTTATTTATTTATTTATTTATTTATTTATTTATTTATTTATTTATTTATTTATTTATTTATTTATTTACCGTCGTACTATCAATAAAAACATGTTTTTTTGTAATTATTTTAAGTGGCAGTCTTTGTATGTAAGTAGTCTACTTACGCCGTATTCTGAAGTATAGCTAATTGATTGCAATAAAACACTATTTTCGAACCCGTAATAATTTACATCACTGCTCTGAATCTTGATCTTGCCTTTGTGCATGAAGTAATATTGAAAAAATACGCGTTACGTATAACGAATGCAATGAGCAAACACAATATCACTCTAAAATCTGCCGCCTCCACTCTGCGTTGCCAAACCTATCCATGCTCCGGCTTGTAACTAAAGAAGGCTCTGGAAATACTCGTCAATTTGACCATAATATAACGCCATCTTTTGAAGTTCTTTCATGGGTCCGCCTAAAGGAGCGTAGAATAGCACATTCTTTAACTGTTCTGTTTAGAATATTGATCACTTCTACTCCAAAATATCTGAGAACTCGGTCTGAATGTCTTACAACGTTACGGAATCAATATCAGGCCTTATTATCTATTCCTCGTCATCGTACCTCTTTCTATTCATCCTCTTTCACAGTGTCAGTTTGTCACCTATGGAACTCCTTACCTCGTCATGTCAGGGATTGCCGAACGGTTAATCAATTTAAATTAAGAATTACGATACTATTACATGAAATTGATTTGTGAGTGTTAGCCGATTTTTATAGGTCATTTAAGCCTATCATAAAGTAGAATTAGGATATGAATTGTAAATAACTTAATTATGTATCATGTTCAGTTAATATTTCATTATAGCCCATGTAAGCTTGTTAATGTGTATGAAAATGATTTTTATGTTTAAGTATGCCTACTATTTTCGTCATTGTTTCATTATGTATTTCACTTCTGGTAGTGTGGAAGGGAAGACCTCATGGCCTTAACTCTACCAGAAAAATAAGTAAATAATAATCGGGTTCGATCCCGCCCCAAGTCGATGGCGTTTAAGTGTGTTTAAATGCTACAGGCTCATGTCAGTAGATTTACTGGCATGTAAAAGAACTCCTGGGGGACAAAATTCCTGCACACCGGCGACGCTGATATAACCTCTGCAGTTGCGAGCGTCGTTAAATAAACTATAGGCCTAAGATACATACATACATACATACATACATACATACATACATACATACATACATGGACATCATTTTATTTTTACTTCAATTTTTATTGTACCTGAGTTTTTGAATGTACTTCACTCCCACCCCCTCTACTAGTAAACTTTCAACCATTATCCACACAGAACCAAGCGTATACAGTCAAAGTCGCCTTAAGGTCATAGTAAACACAAACAGTACTAAGTGAGTATAGTATGTTCCAGAAATATATTCGCGTTTTCCAATGACGAAAGATCTTTCAATATTGAATCATATTTTTGCACAGATACTGTCGTCCGTTTGCTTACGTCGCATCCTGGTTTCCCCCACCCGCTTCTTCTGGCCCTCTGTAAAGGCTAGTGGCTGGGCTGTCTTAGCTCTTTTCTAAAAATATTAATTTCTGTTAGGAATTGAACGTCTATGTAATATTATAGAACTGTTTAAAATAACTTAAATAAAAGGGCCTCGTTAATTAATTATCACGTGATTTCCCTCCTTTCTACAACCCTGCGACAAAACTCTTGGACGGACAGTAGATAGCATGTCTGAGTAATTTTATCTTTTGGGATCGGGCAGAAGTGAAGACTGAATTTACAGTACGTGAGTTACTCTTTTATAGAGTAGGTACAGAATTATTTCAACATGAGTTACTAGTACGAAGGACGAAACTAGGTACAATTAGGTATAATAGTCTATAGCGCGATAATATGCAAAAAAAAAAAAAAAAAAACTGAAGAATGTATCGAAATGAACGGCCACCATTTTCAAAATTGTGTTTAAATATCCATATTATGATTATTTTTCAATTTAACTTCATTCTCTATATTGTACGCTAATGTGCTATAGACAGTATAATGTACATTGCGTAATGAATACGTCCGAATGGATAGTTCATTTTGTGACTAAAAACACTTATTGTTAATACTATACTGTATTTTGATTAAAGAAAAACATAATGAAAATTATCAAACTCAAAATCGCGGTATTTCTTACTTTACGTAAATGGGTGAACTACTTTTCTTCCCTCCTGTACCTAGTAAAGTGATATGTTTGCATTTTACGCCAGAATCATCGAAGTCCAGTCGTGGAAGGGGATAGCAAACGGTATTTCCGTTTAATCCAAAGGTATAGCCAGGTTAATATTAGAAATGTTAGTAAAATAAAATGATGTCCCTGTACATACATACATACATACATACATACATACATACATACATACATACATACATACATACATACATACATTTCGTCCACACCTGTGGAGTAACGGTCAGCGCATCTGGCCGCGAAACCATGTGGCCCGGGTTCGAATCCCGGTCGGGGCAAGTTACCTGGTTGAGATTTTTTCCGGGGTTTTCCTTCAACCCAATACGAGCAAATGTTGGGTAACTTTAGGTGCTGGACCCCGGACTCATTTCACCGGCATTATCACCTTCATTTCATTCAGACGCTAAATAACCTAGATGTTGATACAGCGTCGTAAAATAACCCAATAAAATAAAAAATACATACATTTCTACGTTTAATTTCACGCTTATATTACTACCATATTTATTTGAATCGTGAAATAATGATTTCTTCAAATATATAGGAAATGTCGCATCATTCCATATAAGTAGATACTAACATTTCAAAGATACAGTATTCTAATTTCTCGTTTAAATTCAGTGTGTTTATAATTTTGAAGCAATATGATAATCTACATCTCTATAACTCTGGAGACTCTCTTTCCCACTGCCAAGGTTTCAAGCCGGATTTTGTCCTCCCCACCTTTTGTTAACAATATATCAAACAATGAACCCTTGTGAATGTATTTCTAGAACTTTCAGAGGAGTACTATCTCTTTCTATAGCGTGGCCGATAAATTTCCGGGTTTAGTTTTTATAGCCGTTTAATACAGCCACTAATGGAGGTCCAGCCATTTGTAGCTTTTCGGGGTATCGGAGACTTTATTAGGCGGAGCCCAAGGGTCTGCACCACGCCCTCACTGCCACTGACAAGGACACTGCCGCTAGTTCAAGGCGTTTGAGCGACCTTGTCTAGCTATCCAAGCGTGCTGTGGACTGTAAACGCTGGCGGCAGCAGTGTCCGTTATTGTGGGGCTTTAACCCATAGTTACTACCTCGTTTTTCATAGAACAGTGAAGTGAAATAATTATATATATTAAATTTATAAGTCTTTTGTTGTAAATGGACCAATTATCACTCATGACTTGGTACACAAAAATCTCTCGATTTGATTAAAGATTTGCTTTGTGATATTATTAGCTTGACTATTTCGTTTATATGACGTCATTCCATTTTCGACCAATGAAGTGTAATGACATTTTGAATTTCAACCAATCACAGTAAAAAACATCGCGATAATTTCTGCAACTACATTTATCGCTATCAATTTATCGCATGGTCGTTCTTTTGTTTAGTTCGTGTCGCCAACTAGAACATTGACGTCATAGCATTTAAACTTTATGACACGCAAATGCGTTATACATCTAAACTGAAAGATAATTACGAGGCGAATCCAGAAAGTAAGTTTCTCTATTTTAAAAAAAAAGAACACACACTTTCAGGAAAACATTTATTGGCAACAGGTACAGCAATGTTTCAGATATTTTTCAACATAGCCACCATTAGAATTGAGACACTTTTGTATCGTGGGATCAACTTTTGTAGCCCTCTGTCGTAGAACTCTGCCGCCTGTGAATGGAACCAGCGTGTGACAGACGTCTTCAGCTCTTCGTCGTTGCCAAAACGCTCACCGGAGGACAGGAATGTCTTGAGGTGCAAGAAAACGTGAAAATCGCTGGGAGCAAGATCAGGACTGTAGGATGGATGATCAAACAACTCCCAGCCAAATTCCGTCAAAACAGCTGTTGTGCGCCGAGCCGTTTGTGGACGAGCATTGTCATGGAGGAGCACAACACCTGCAGTAAGCATTCCACGCCTCTTATTTTGAATGGCACGTCGCAATTTTTGCAGTGTTTCACAGTAACTGTCAACGTTCACTGTTTCACCTCTTGGAAGGAAGTCAATGAGCAGAATGCCCTTCCTGTCCCAGAACACCGTGCGTATCACTTTCCGTACCGAGAGCGTCTGTTTGAATTTCGTCCTGACCGGAGATCCACTATGCCGCCAATGCATTGGCTGCTGCTTGGTTTCCGGGGTGAAGTGCGAAATCCAAGTCTCATCGCCCGTGACGATCCTGTCGAGGAACTCGTCGCCGTCATCGTGATACCGTTGCAGAAATGTCAGTGCTGCTCCTAAACGTTGCATTTTGTGTTCGGGTGTCAGGTTTTTCGGCACCCACCTGGCACACACTTTCTTGAACAGCAGGTGCTTAGTGACACTCTCATGCAACAAGGATCGCGATATCTGCTGAAAATGGCTGCTCAGCTCCGTAATCGTGAAGCGACGGTTCTCCATGATGCACTGCCGCACCAGCTCAACACGATCATCATTGATGAGGGACGGTCGCCCACTGCGCTCTTCATCATGGACACTTTGACGACCTTCGGAAAACTGCCTACACCAGCGACGCACCATCTGCTTACTCATGATGTTCGGCCCATAGACCTGACAGAACTGCCGATGAATTTCAATTGGCGCAATGCTTTGTGCATTAAAGAACTTTATCACCGACCGAACCTCGCAGGAGGAGGGAGAAGGAATAAGAGTTTCCATTTCGGACCACTGCTGCCACGCTACTGGCACCAGGCGGGACCTTTCATAGATCTGTTACGCATGCGCAATTGACACGGCTAATGACATTTACTTTCAAGGGGAAAAAATCGGGAAACTTACTTTCTGGATGCGCCTCGTAGAATCTCATATTGTAATGACTGATGAAATACAGGTTGAGAGTCTTGTGTAGTTTGCCAACAGCTGCCGCGCCGGCTCACTTACAAATACACACACCGTTTAAACATCAGAGTTCCGTCCCTTAGTACTCCAGTAGGGATGCCAGACTTCCTAATGGCAGGAAATATCGATACGTGTTGATCTGTTTTATTTAATTTTCAAGAAACTATATATCTTATTGAAAAGTTGCAAATAGGTAAATCATTCGTTATCAATTTCTCTAATTATAAGAGTAAACGTCAGAGTCGTATGGATAATATTTACAGAGCAAGACATTGTTAACATTAGGGGAACTTCTTCTTCTTCTTCTTCCTATCAAGGTTGGGTATATCCCGTTCCGAGACTAACGGAATTGCGAAGTCCATCTTGTTTGTGGCCGACCGATATCTCGTCTGCCTTGGGGTTGATAAAAACATGCTTGCCGTGGGAAACGATCAGGGGGCATCCGTTGTACATGCATATACCATTGTTGTTGATAGGTATGAATTTCTTCGACCATATTTGTTGTTTTAAGTTCTTTCCGTATGTCTTCGCTTCTCATTCTATCCCTTAATGTGACTCCCAGGGTGTGTCTTAGGAACCTCATTTCTGATGCTTCTATTCTTTTTCGATCTTGTTGTCTTAGCACCCATGTTTCACTTCCATAGCGAAGGGCCGGTTTTGATATAATGTTATGCATCCTGATTTTTAGATCTTGTCTCATATTCTTTCCGAAATACCTATTTATACATCCATTTAATTTATTGTATTTCTGGACATTTTCTTCTAGATCAGCATTAAATGTAAATGCTGAAATAGTACAGCCAAGATACTTAAATGCATGAACCTGTTCTATTATTTCTAAGTCTATCATTATTTTAACTCTTCGTTGATTATTTCCATGCATGGCCATTGATTTTGTCTTTCTAGTAGAAATTTTCATATTATACATCTCTAATATTCTATTTAATGTAGTAACATTTGTCTGTAGGTTGTCTTCAGAGTTTGCTATTAGGACCTGGTCATCTTCAAACAAGACTGTAGCTATGTAATTATTATTGCCCAAATATATGCCATTCGGACTCGTCATTTGCCAGTCTTGCAGTATTTTATTGATGTATAAATCAAACAGCAAGGGTGATAACCCACATCCCTGTCTTAGACCTTGATTTACCATGAGGGGCTTTCCATTTTTGTTAAACATAATACTGGTTGAATCATATAGAGATTTAATAGCATTTATCAAGTTGGGGGGTAAATTATATTCATCCAAAATGCTCCATAGTTTTTGTCGTAGGACTCTGTCATACGCCTTCTCGTAATCTAAGAACAATAAATAAGTTGGCAAGTTAAATTCTTTACGCTTTTCTACAATCTGTTTTATTGTAAATCCTGCATCAATGCAAGACCTTCCTTTTCTAAATCCACACTGGGGTTCTTGCAATATTGGTTCGAATAAAGGTTGCAATTTATTTTTAAGTATTGTTGCACAGATTTTGTAAGCAGAGGTCATTAAGGCTATACCTCTATAATTTTCGCATTTATTTCTCTCATTTTTCTTGTGGATATTAATAATTTTTGACACTTTCCAATCTTCTGGGATACGCCCCATGCTCCATATATCATTTAAGAGTTGTATAAGTCTGTTTTTGAGTTTTGTGCTTCCATATTTAAACAATTCTACATTCAATCCATCTATTCCTGGAGCCTTTCTGTTCCTTAGCGTTGGCAATGCATTTTCTAATTCCATCTTAGTAATTGCATTCCACTGGTTTGTAACTGTTGTATCTGCATTATAGGGGTCTCTTTGATTATCTAGCAATGTTTTATAGTAATTTGTCCATTCCTCGGTTGGGATGGTTTCAATCTTTGCCTTATCCCTCTCTTCTGATCTTAAGTTCTTAAAGATTTTAAATCCAAATCTTTGCGGTCCGGTAATGTCATGTTCCAACCTCTTAATGAATTCTTCCCAGCTCTTTCTATTTGATTCCCTTGAGAGTTTACGCACAATAGCTCGCTTTCTTTTGTATTCAATATAGTCCTCATTTCTCTTTTTGCTAATCCACTTTAAATATGTTTTCTTTTTATCCTCAATAGCCTCTTTGAGTTCTTCATTCCAAATCTTCAGTCTACAGCTCTTTCTTTTCCTTTGAGACCCTAAAACTTCTGTTGCAGTCATATTGATAGCTATTTTAATACGCAGCCAGTCTATATTAATATCTCCAGTCCTACCTTTTAAATGGGTGTCTAATCTCTTTTTATATAGATCTTTGATGCTTGGTTGTTCTAACAATTGTATTTTAAATCTTTCTTCGTCAGTTTCTATTGCCTTTCTTTTCTTTATGAATTTCTTCGGTAATCTTATTTTGCAACATACTAAATAATGGTCTGTGTCAGCTTCTGCTCTCCTATATGCTCTAGTGTCAAGTACATCTTATTATTTGCGATGATGTAATCGATTATGGACTTTCTACCTCTTTCTGCCCAAGTGTATTTGTCTTTTTTTTCTGAGACAAGTATTCATTTGGGATTAATATGGTATTAGAATTTTTTGTTGTACAGTACGGTCTGAAAGTCTTGTCATCCCCCCCCCCTCTTGTCTGTATGTTGATGTGCATCCATTTTTAACATATAGGGGAGAGTTGGGTAGTATCGGACATCGGGTAATATCGGACAGTGCGTTTTTTCATCTACCACCAGATAGTAGTACCTGAATGACATGTTTACGTTTATGTATACGGCATCACAGAAACGTAACCATAACATTCAGGTACTATCATCTGGTGGTAGATGAAAGAAACTCACTGTCCGATACTACCCAACTCTCCCCTAAGCTATAGTTCAGACATTTTACCAGAGAAAATGAACAGAAACGTGTTCTGTGTTTTCTTTCCAATGGACTAGCAACATGCTCAACTTTCCGTTTTGTTACATCATCTTCGACCCCACCCTGTAAACATAAAGCGGAAAAAATGCACACGGAGACAGTTTTTTACACTACAAGGTCAAGCTGCCGAATTCTTGTACACCTGTTAGCAAAATGGCGCAGAATTATACTCTTAATTGTTTTTTTTACGTAATTTATTTTTACACATTTTATTGCCTTACCTAAATCGAGGTCAAAGTTTTTACTTCGTCAGTCATTGACAGTGGTACAATTTATTTTCGTTGAACTTATAGTGCCTTTTAGGAATAACCCAAGTCGAATGACAGTTATCAGTCTTTTCCTGGGTGTGTCTTTATCTTGTCGCTTTTTATGTACGTCGACATGTAGCACACAATGGACTCGCATTGGAATCAATAGAAATTTATGTGCTAGATTTGTCCATATTTAGTTAAACATTATTATAGCTGATTTAGTGTAGGCTACTCCGCTGGAGCAAAGCGTCAAGGTAGAAGATACATGACTATCTCCTGACTGGTACAACAACTTGTTAGTTTAAAATACTTTTAAGTATTATGTAAGTATTACTTTTGTGACGGCGACTACTGTCATATAGAAAAAAGGAGACGAATAGGTGGATAGGTACACAGGGGCGTAAGTAAGGTGACCATTAGAGTCGGGCAAACAGCCTCTTACTCCCGCTCGTCTCGTAGGCGAGACTGGCTGGCCGATAACGCCAGTTCCGAGAATCGTATTCTCGAGATTGGCACTCTCGGGAACGAGGAATACCGGGTCCCGGCCTGTTATCGCACGGCCGACTTATCGTTACGAAATGCGTACACTGACTGCCGGCTTAATCGCCGCTCATCACTGAAATTCGTGATTCTTTCTGAAATATTAATGTTCATAAAGTAATTTAAGAAGGCACAGCAGTGTGGTATGCAATAATACAGCACATTATGATTGTCGACATTCTTACAGAAGGCACACTATTTTAATGAACTACTTATTGCCTTTCTGGAGAAGCAAAATAATGCAGCACTTTCAGCCGTTACCTAATCCTAAGCTAGTCTAAAACAATAACGAGTTATGGTTGGAGCTATGATATACTTTCTCGCTATCAGCATTTCGTTGACATTGCATATTTAATCATTCGATAGTGTTTTGTATACGCTATAGTAATGGATAACACACGATTGTATTATTATATTGCGCGTTCACATCTGGATGTTTCGTTGTTATGCAACGGCATCTTCATCAGCATGGGTAATTATTGTGCTGTGTAAGGACGAAATAAAATAATTGATACTTATTTATATTATTATAAAGGACCAAAGACTCTGACAAAAGATATTTTTGTTTCCCAACTGATAAAATGCTGCATGTCAAATGGAAACACTTTTGCAAGAGGAAGGACAGAATTACGAAACAGAGTAGATCCTTTCACAAATTGATCATAATTACTTACAAATGCATTTTAAGGAACCCGGAGGTTCATTGCCGCTCTCACATAAGCCCGCCATCGGTCTCTATCCTGAGCAAGATTAATTCAGTCTCTACCATCATATCCATTTTTATATTATCTTCCCATCTGCGTCTCTGCCTCTCCAATCGTCCTATCCCTCCGGCCATCCAACTAACACTCTATATCCATTTCTGGATTCGCCCATACATGCTAGATGTTCTGCCCATTTCAAACCTCTGAATTTAATATTCCTAATTATGTCAGGTGATAGTACAATGCGTGCAGTTCTGCGTTGTGCAACTTCCTCCATTCTCCATCCCTCTTAGCCCCAAATATCTTCCTAAGAATCTTATTCTCGAACACCCTTAACCTCTGTTCCTCAAAGTGAGAGTCCAAATTTCACAACCATACAGAACAACCGGTAATGTAACTGTTTTATAAATTCTAACTTTCAAGTTTTTGAGAGCAGGCTGGGTGACAAAAGCTTCTCAACCGAATAATAACAGGCATTTCCCCCATATTTATTCTGCGTTTCCTCCTGAGTGTCATTTATATTTGCTTTATCATAACAACAGAGAATAAAAGAGGGTTATTATTATTATTATTATTATTATTATTATTATTATTATTATTATTATTATTAAATTAGTTACTTTACGTCGCTTTATCAACTGCTATAGCTATCTAGCGTCTGAATGAGATGATAATGCCAGCGAAATGAGTCCAGGGTCCAGCGCCGAAAGTTACCCAGCATTTGCTCTCAATGGGTTGAGGCGAGAAACCTCAGCCAGGTAAAGGCTGGTTCACAATAAACCGGGAACGGAAACGACAACGAGAAATAATCTATACTAATAATAAATCTGTAAGCGAAATTTTTCTGGTAATTTTCGCTTTTCCAAAAATAATAGGTGTTAACATATATAATTAATCATCCTGAAACCGAAAATCGCTTTTTTGAAATTTGTGTTTGTATGTCTGTCTGTCTGTCTGGATGTTTGTTACCTTTTCACGCGATAATGGCTGAACGGATTTCGATGAAAATTGGAACATAAATTAAGTTCGTTGTAACGTAGATTTTAGGCTATATGGCATTCAAAATACTTTATTTAAAAGGGGGTTATAAGGGGGCCTGAATTAAATAAACCGAAATATCTCGCTTATTATTGATTTTTGTGAAAAATGTTACATAACAAACATTTCTTTAAAAACGATTTCCGATAAGTTTTATTCCAGGCAAAATTTTGATAGGACTGATATTTAAGTCTGTCTGTCTGTCTGTATGTTTGTTACCTTTTCAGGCGATAATGGCTGAACGGATTTCAGTGAAAATTGGAATATAAATTAAGTTCGTTATAACTTAGATTTTAGGCTATGTAGCATTCAAAATACTTTATTTAAAAGGGGGTTATAAGGCGGCCTGAATTAAATAAACCGAAATATCTCGCTTATTATTGATTTTTGTGAAAAATGTTACATAACAGAAGGTTCTTCAAAAATGATTGTCGATAAGTTTTATTCCAGGCAAAATTTTGATAGGTCTGATATTTAAGGATATAAAAGAGTTTTAAAATAACAATACAATACATTTCCACCGCCGCCTCAGATTACAGCGTCGTTGTTCCGTACCTGCTATGTGCAAACTATTAAATTTTTTAGTAGGAAGAAAAACAAATTTATTCGTTCTATGGCAGTAGTGCATAGAAGATCGTGAATTCTTACATTTTTACACAATCAACTCTATTAATTTGGAGTGATTTATTAAAGGATGCATTCTAGACTAATTTAGAAAAATGTTAAACGAGTTTTATTTGCACCAAATGAGTGGTCTCTGGACCAAAATGATAGCATTTTAATTATTTAAATACAATTTAAATTAAGTAACATATTAAACGATTTATTCTTCTATCAAACACGAATGTTCCCTGGATCAAACGTCCTATTTTAATTATGTAATTACTTTATATTTATTTCTAATAAGTGCAGCGGAGCGCACGGGTACAGCTAGTATTAAAATAAATGTATTTAAATGTGAACATTCACAATTAACGAGAAGATTGCCGGAGCCCGGAAACGGGAACGTGAAAGTTAATTGTGAATGCTCACATTTAAATGTATTTATTTTAACAATATTTCCGTTATCGTTGTCGTTTCCGTTCTCGGTTTATTGTGAACCAGTCTTAACTTGACCCAACCAAGATTCGAACCGGAAGCCGATCGATTCACAGTCAGGTGTGCCAACCGTTACTCTACAGCGATTATTATTATTATTATTATTATTATTATTATTATTATTATTATTATCATTATATCATTATTATTAGTAGTATTACTGTTATCATCATTATCGTAATCATTATGATGATTAAGATTATGATTATCAGGATTATTATGATGGTTATTATTTATTACTGTCTTGTAAGTTATCATTAGGTACAAGTATTAGAAATCTGATTAATTCTTAATTTGTTATTGTCGTTCCTATAACATAGGATAATTATTGTAAATCATATAGGCCTATATAATTTTATATTGTAACATGGCTAGAATACAATAATGATTGTTCTGTAACAATAATTTATAACGTGCACCAATAGAAAGTGTAGTTTTCTATAGTATAGGCTGGTTCACAATAAACCGGGAACGGAAACGAGAACGGAAATAATGTTAAAATAAATGTACAGTATTTAAATGTGAGCATTCAGAATAGTTAATTGTGAATGCTTACCTTTAAATACATTTATTTTAAAAATATTTCCGTTCTAGTTCTCGTTGCCGTTTCCGTTCTCGGTTTATTGTGAACTAGCTTTTAATATTTTCATGTTTCATATCATTGTGTTACAAACAATTTTTTATTTAGTTGCTATAAAAGATAGCCTAATTACTATAAAGTGTAAACCATCTTGGACTATATAGCCTCATTTTCAACTATCTTCATTAAAATATCAATTAATACTATCCGTACAATAACGAGTTTTCATGCGTTGAAGGGTTCCGTACAAATTTTACGGAACAAACGTTTGAGTCATGAGTCCTGCGCAAACAGGTTAACTCGCCGTTATTCGAGAACCGGTAAAAATTTTGAGTGGCCATCACTTTTAAAAGTAATTTCCATCCTTTCTCAACATTTCTCTCGCTTTAACCCCCATCTAACGTGAAAAACAAAAAAGTTATCAGCCTACAAAGGTGAAGTTGCAAATGTCTATTCTGAACACATCAATCTCCATCGAAGTTAATATTTTTTTCTCACTTTCCAAAAAATATTTTCAGTTCGATTTTTTTTCCTACGTTTTCCTTAGACATTGAGCTATCAATCCAAAAAATTACAGCGCGATTGATCAAGTATTATAGGAGCTACGACATGATATATATTTAAAGAACCGGGAAATGTATAAGCCAATGCTTCCTATAGGAGCGCGGCCCGAGCGATATCGCTTGCTTATCAGTACTACAGTCCCGTCTAGACCTCCGAGACTGTCGGGAGTGACCTAGTATCGGTAATCTCGGGAGCAAGAGAATCTCGTGTTCTCTATCAATGAGTCATTTGGCTACATTCGGTACGCGCGCACTAAGCGAGACTGTGGAGATTACGCAACCGAGAACGGGCGATAATATGAGGCAGTCTGCCCGACTCTAGTGACCATCCGTCCCGATTTTTCCGGAACAGTTCCGAATTTAGATCCGTCCCCGAATTTTTGTAAAGACTTTTCGGGACGCCAATTTTTCCCGGATTTTGCCAAGATGTCATGATTTATCTCAATTGAGATAGGCTATTTATAGATTCACAGTAATGTTTTATAGGAATATAGAAATATAATCAGTTACCACAATTGATGTTGGTAGTAGGCTATATCTCATCACTTCAAAATTGAATTGAATATGAGCGGTAGCCAATGAGAGAAGCTGGCAGTGCCAGTATGCCGATGTATTGTGATTGGGATGGGAGATAATTTATGAATACAATTGACTTAGTGAGTAATGTTTCCATGCCACGTGGTATAGTAGCCTGACGCTATAAGATTGCATTTTCATATGATAAAAAAGTACTATCCTCCTCACCAGCCGTTGTTCTAAGAAAACACCTACCGGTAGAATCAACAATTACACTAAGAAGAAGAAAAGAAACACTAAATATCCCCACAGTGTCAAAAAAGCTAGAGGGAACACAACTGAAAACCGGAAAACACGCAATTGATAAGCTCCAGTCCTCGTTGAGGAGGCCCAACTAGACTCCACTCTGAATAGAATAGAAAGCTATACACAATCATAATTCGTCCCCCAGTAGCAAAGGACAGCCAAATCTTGGTACAATGAACAGAGAAAAGAATTATTAAACTCCTGCATAGAGCACGAACAGACATCTCCGAAGCAAATATAAATATCTATGCAGAGAAAAGGAAATTATACAAAAACGGTTATTATTTGATAGAAGAACAAGGAAAAGCCCAAAGTGAAGAGGTGGTACCAGAGCCCTTTCTTGCCCTTGGTATGAAGAAGTTAACCAGCACAGTCAGGAATATCCCAATGGAATCTTGGAAAAAACACTTCTCCCTTCTCCTCAACAGACGTAAGCTAACCACAGCGACTCGTACGTCATCCCTAGAGCTGATAAGCACAACTAGGGTGACCAGATTCACATCGATAAAAAAGAGGACACAAAGCTTTAAAACGGAGGACTTGTTTGAAAAAAGAGGACAGAAAGCATGTGCTTAGAGTTAGGCTTAGGCTTACACTATACTTTAAATTACGTCAATATCTACTTTATTACAAAATTTACAGATTTAGGCTTATGTCATACTTAAAAGTATGTTAATATTTATTTTATTACAAAATAATTATGAAAAAACTTAATAATAATGATTTTACAATTAGCTGTTATAATATGAAATTCAAGGTAATTGTAGAAAATTCCACTTTTAGAAAAAAAAAAGCATTGAACAACTATTTATTAGTATTTTTCTTGAGAACTGCGAATTAATTAGTTTCATTTAATTCATAGAACATAATTTCATTGGGAACTAGATCGATTTAATGTGCTAAAATTATGTTACGCCTCTAAAATTAACATATATTTAATTTACGAATAACGGGGTAACAGCTAAATTGATGGAATAGTCTTCCGCTCTCTTACCGAAGATTTTCGCTGAAAAACTTAACATACAAGTAGGGGTGGTACAGTTGAGGCTAAGATTTCACACTGTTAAAACACGTACCACAACATTGTCTGCTCTTAATTGAAAAAGTAGAGAAAATATAACTGTCAGCAAAACAACAAAGGCATTAGGTATGTGTCTTAGGTTCTTGTTTGATTGTAGTGTGAAGTTAATAACGGAATAAGTGTGTTGTACATAATCCTAAATTTGTATTATAAGCACTTCTTAACATTTTTAATAACGGGAAAAGTGTGTTGCACATAATCTTAATTTTGTACTATAAGCACTCCGTAACATTTAAGGTACGGTCACACGTCGCTATTTTTGCTGCGCAACTTTTGTACTGCAGCTGCAAAAGTTGCTTGTCGTGTTCACACGTAAGCCAAAAGTAGCGCGCTGCACACTACTTTTCGTGCTGCGCAACCCGAGCACTGCAAAAGTTGCAACTGGAGGTTGCGAGTCTGTTCACACACAAGGCGCTACTTTTGCAGCCGCAGTCTAGCTGCAGGTTTTCAGCTCCGTGTTGACTTCTCAATATACATTTTGTGATTATGTTCGCATTATTATGAAACTCATGCGAAAGCTTAATTATCTCTTATTTGCTTTTCTGTTCTAACTAGTATTCAGAAATTGGCATTATTTTTACTATAAAGCTTTTTTAGTGATTTCATGTGATTAAGTATGTACTAATCAGAAAAATCTTGACTTACACGACTTGCATTCTCAATCCATCAATTAATAAAACATTCATTAATTCGTTCGTTCGTTCGCTCGCTCGCTCACTCACTCACTCATTACAATAACTAGAACTGCTTCGTCCCCCATAATGAATATTTTAAAATTTGAGCACTTACTACAACTGAAGCTTAACATTTCTATGACTTCTTTCATAATTGAAATGGATGGGTTCAGGAAAAATGGATATTTTGTGTATTATAATCGGATTGTAGAAAATGGGCAATCATTAGTGCAGTGGTTCCGAACCTTTTTTGACTGATGACACACTTTACTGAGAGCCCACTATATCGCGACACTTATTTGTTTTTATTATTATTAATAATAATAATAATAGTAATAATAATAATAATAATAATAATAATAATAAAAACCAATGTTTTTGTTCTGGAGAAAAAGGTGGTGGAACTCTGTGTAGAATATTTTACAGCGAACGGGGAGATGATTGCTGTTCACTGCAAGGGAATTTTGTCGTTTTTAAGCTTCTTTTCGTCCAACTAAGACTTTCAAGTTCTAGGCGGAATTCAAAGAAAAGTTGTATTAAAACATAGTTATTCGCACATATTTCGGTTTCTTGATTGAAATTGCAAGAAAATGGTGCCGGAACGCCATTTAAGCGCGTTCCACCAGAAGAAAAAGCACAGATAACTTCTTTTTAGTGTCGGACATCTAGTGTTGTAGATAGGTCGATGTCAATACGCAATAGAAAATTATATAAAAAACAAGCAGCAACTTAAGTGGCATTAGAAAAAAACAAAAATCCCAACCTATCTATGCTGGATGTCCGATAAAAGCTTTTTATTATCGTTTTTGAAAACTCGCCTATTTAAATTAATGTGAAGTCTGCGCTTGGTGGGTTACACAGAGTTTCTTTATACTTGGTCTTATGGTTGACAGACCAACACGTAAATCATTTTCAAAATGCAGCAGTCTGTTCCTTAGTTTACATTTCACTATTTTCATGGTAGAAAGTGCTGATTCACACAATTGTGACGTTGAAAACGGCAGTTATGGATTTTTTAAAAGTTTATTTGACAAAACATTTCCGCATATAAGACGCTCGGGATTTTGTTTATATTCATCGCCACGCCACGTAAAACCACATTGCAAGTATTCATCACTATATTTAGAAATGCAGTACCTTTCTGTGAACCCTGAAGGGAATTTTCGCTCACAATATTTGAATTAGCACTGCTGTTATCTAACCCAGAACTTGATTCAGATTGTTTTTTTCGAATTAAAAATTTGTCCATGATAAAATCTAAATAAAGCACTTTTGATTAAAAAAAAGTCACACGTACAGGTATATACTGAAACTGACCAATATGTGATGACGATTCTAAACTCTATTTATGACCAAGTGGGAAGAGTAAACGAATTACTAAGCATTGTTGCAGTGTTCACTTTCATTCGAATTATCGCCAGACAGAAAAATTAAACTGAGCTTTGTTGCAAGTGTTCACGTTTCATTGGTAAAGTCTGTCTCAAAATAAAATGTACTAGATCAAAGACTTCGTTGTAAATAGAAAATACGTTGTAAAGAACCTTTCTGGATGGCGTAAAATTCATTTTTCAATTTCAAAATTTCGGTTGGGAACCCCTGCATTAGTGGACAGAAACTTAAATTGAGTGCACTTTTAAAATAGTGGACATTGAATACTGTGGCCAAAAGAATGTAAAGTAAATCCATGGCGCTACAGCACGTGAAGGACCAAGACCGACCAACCGGCTGCTGGCCTCACGTTCACATGCCGAAGCAGAGGTGGACGATCATTCAACCAGAATGGAGGTATCGTGTGATTAGCACGATGATCCCCCGTCGTTATAGCCGGTTTCCGAAATCGGATTTTCGCTACCTATCGTAACTCTCCAAATGCATCACGATGCAGGGTGGGCACCGGTCCCATACACTGGCCGAAATTTCATGAGAAAAGGCCAAAAGAATGTGTGGAGGTAAAATGTGATTGGACATCAAAGAAAGTGGACATTGGTGTTGTGTCTATGGACGATGTGTCTTGGAATCTCTCCACCGCCTTCTGATATGTTCGACTAGATCAGGCATGACAATTGATGCCCACAGGAGCAAGCGCGCGCTTTAGAGCCCAGGAGAGCCTGAGCGCTTTACAGCGGAAAGGAAAGAGACAGACGAAAGATGTGGTATATGCCGCTTGGTCGAGCTATATTCAGGGATGTCCAGCACTGATTCAGTAGATAAAGGGAAGAGAACTTGTTAAAACTGTATCCATGTTAATTTTTAGATTTTCCTGAGAAGTATAAGTGCATTATAAGAATGTAAGTTTTAATTTTAATGCTCATTTTTCACAAGTTTAATTTTTTTATTCAAAAGAAATATTTTCTCAACTTTTCGTATATAAAAGTGAAATTTTCAAGTTTATTTATTTAGTAGCCTTACAGAATGTTTTCGTAAATCTAATATACCGTACATACGTATTACTGAAGATAGTGTATTGAAAGTTTTGAAAATATTCGCATGTAAATTGTTAGTAAGGAAATGAATTAACAAAGCAACTACTGTTACATCATACGCCAAAGATACGTGCCCATGTGTTGTAAAAATGTCAGCTCTATAGCTTCAGCAGATTTCGAGAAAATAATTTAATATTCTGACGATAGGAAGTTGCTTACAAATATCACCTTAAAAGCATAATGCGATAAGAGTTTTGTTATGTGATATTAGTTACACTTAAAACAGATACAGTACTTAGGTAACTTTGCTTTGTACTGTAATATTGTTTTGATTAGTTTATTGATTACTTTTGTAAAGCTAAAGATACCATCAATATAAATTCCAACTTATCATGTCATACTCAATCTCTTTCTTTGGAATATCACTTTCTTTATGAATGATGTGTTTCATCCACTTAATACAGTATAATATTATACTACTATGCAATTTAAGTGAATATTCCTTCTTAACTCTCTATTATGTTGTTAAGATTTAAAACACAAGTGCAATATTAAGAAATCAGTGTTAGTACTTTTGTTTTACAGACAATAAGTTATAGATAATATTAAACAGAAAGAGGCCATATAAAAATAACGACATAAAATTTCACGTTCCGTTTGAAGTTTGTGCACCACTGTTAATCCAACAGGCAGCTTATTCATATACACAACCCTTCCTCTTTCCATACTTAGCGCTTGCTGCCCGCGCACGACATCAAGGTCTGAAAAATGCGCTTGCTTTGACATCACTGGACTAGATACTCAGAAGAAAATAAAATATTATGTAAATGATGTAATAACATGTGGAATGACATGAGAAAGACAAAAGAATGCGTCTGCCAACATTTTAATAGCACAGTTACACCTGTACTAAACGTTTATAACAAACATCCTGTCCTATCCGGTAGCTGGAGTAAATAAGACTGCAATTTGTGTGATAAATAGGCTCTGAATTAACGTTTGGCTACAATTAATCACTACATAAATATTTCAATATCATTCTGTATGAACACTGCGGGGCGTGGTTCAGATATACCAGAAGGAAACTCCAAGGTCGCAATGGGAAGCCACAATGTGCAGAACTCCCGGAACTGCTCTCTCGGGTTTCAGTAACCAGCGGCTAACACTGGATCCTTCTTTGTGAGGACCTGAGTGCTCTGCAGCTTTGTGTCAATCAGACTTCTCACCATTAGGGTTCAATCTTCAGTGTATCCATTGGGTTATTTTACGACGCTGTATCAACTTCTAGGTTATTTAGCGTCTGAATGATATGAAGGTGATAATGCTGGTGAAATGAATCCGGGGTCCAGCACTGAAAGTTACTCCGCATTTGCTCGTATTGGGTTGAGGGAAAACCCCGGAAAAAACCTCAACCAGGTAACTTGCCCCGACCGGAATTCGAACCCGGGC
>JAJSOF020000038.1:23793242-23815310 GCA_025594305.2 Periplaneta americana
CAAGAATTGAAGAAAATAAAAAAAAAATGTTACTACAAAATGAGCGAAGGAATAAAAATTCTGCCGATTTTTCGGATGTCAAATTTTTTGTTCTAATACCTATCAGATTTTTAATTGCTGAATACTATACATATTGAAACGTTGTTAATAATTTACTTAATACTTAACTTCTGGTGTACCCACACAACTATTTAGACTGAACAGTAAGATCGGGTGTTTATGGGTTGCTACTCACCAGTTTGTACATTTTGGAGTAGTTTTGTGGTCTGTGTTGCTGCTTAAGCAAAGTGTAGCGTTCAAAGTCTGGGCACAGTATTTATAGATCAGTGTCCACAGCCGGGCGTGGTTCCGAGCAAATCTGCTGTTGAGGCCTGTTGGCCTTGTCCATACTCTACCCCCAACATCTTCTGTACTATAATACGATATCGTGTGACGTAGTCTGAATATGCACTCTAACGGTTAAGTTTCAGGAAATTCCTGGAGTGGTCAGTCACACAAATCACTCTTCCTTATAAGAAGACTTTTGCTTCATGTTGTTACATAAAGAATAATGGATAATAACTAATTACTACGTCAACTTTTCAAGTGGAATTTGCTGCGGACGAAGAAGATAGTGCGGCAAATTTTCTCGTGTTACACTTGTTTCCTTAGTACTACTCTATTGAATTTCCATCGACACATTATCACCGATCCATGATGAAGTGTATAGTTTTGCCAATCTAACACTTTGCTCTATGCCAGGTGTTAATATTAATAATTATACGGCAGGAGCGGCTTAGGCCACTGGGGCGGCGTGGATGGCAGGAGCGGCATAGGCCACTGGGGCGACATGGACGGTAGGAGCGGCATAGGCCACTGGGGCGGCGTGGACGGCAGGAGCGGCATAGGCCACTGGGGCGGCATGGACGGTAGGAGCGGCATAGGCCACTGGGGCGGCGTGGACGGCAGGAGCGGCATAGGCAACTGGGGCGGCATGGACGGTAGGAGCGGCATAGGCAACTGGGGCGGCGTGGACGGCAGGAGCGGCGGCGAAGAAGAGGGGCAGGATGACCTGTAAACAAATCTCCCAGTCAGTTACTGCAAACCCTTTAGCTTAATAGAGTATACACGTATTCTTCATCAAAGCATTGCAATCACTTCTGTAATATTTTACTATGGTTCTCTGTAATAATAGTAAGTACATGCGTACAATAAGGATGAGAAGAGACCCTTCTTAGATTCTCGATAATTAATTAGTAATATAAGATCCGTACTGTTGTGTTTGTTTTTTGCACGATAGTGTGTTTTTTCGTTGTTACAGCAAACTCGACTATTGGAAGCTGATTTTACTGAATTCAGAGTTGTCAATATAGATAAGTATGTTGAAATATTACAAATAACTGTTCTAGGGTTGTAATTAAAACTACTCCTGCCATCTACCGACACCTATGACAAACTTCTTGCTGAGAATAAGTCAACTCTTCATAGTTTAACGTACGTAGATACTGTATATTAATATTTTTTTAAATATTATTTTCAAAATATATTATCGTCCAAAAAATACTGTACAGTACACGTTTGTGAAGTGCATTACAAAATCTCGGAAATTGAAAGACTCGTTCGGCTCGTTTTCAAACTTCATCTCATTTTGTATAAAGCATTTTCCAACCTTTGTCATGCATAAATTCTCTGTCAACTCCATGAATTTCAGTTTTCTTCGGTCTACTGAAGAAATGAACATCGGGATTAATATTTTTATTGAATTGCAGTAAGTCGCATTCTTTTGTTCTCAGCTAAGGTATTGTTATATTTACTAATTTACAGAATATATGTGCGTTTAAAATACTAGCATTACTTAGTATTTAGTAGGAAACAGATTTTTAGGTACTGGAATGATATTCCCCACATAATTAGCACAAATCGAGCGTTCATGTTGTAGTTTATTATTTGTTCATAACTACTACCAACATTAACTACTTGATAACCCAGTTCTAAGGAATTAATAACCTTATTTCAGAAACCAGTTGCTTGACTAGTTTCTGAAATGAGTGATTCAATTACTTTAAAGAGAAGGATTCTTCTCTGCAGTGGCGGATTAGTCACAGCATAAATGTAGCCAATATATAGAGCCGCAAGTTTCGGGGGAAGAAAGTGGCCGTAGCATAAGCCGAGTTTCGAAATAGCAGAAAAGGTTCCCAGTTGAAGTAGTTTTCAACGTTGTAACGCAAACCATGCTCTTTTAACTCTCAAATTTCCGCGACACAAACATTACGTTACAAGTTTTAAGCTCGGCAATTTACTGCTGAACCATGGGGGGGGGGGGTGGAAATTTGCACGTCTGTATTTATGTTATTGTATGTGTGGTTAGCATTAGTTATATGTTCGGCATATGTAGATGTACTCGTATTGTGTTCTCTGGTTGTTGCTTTAATGTGTTCTTTGTATCGAGTTTGGAATGATCTGCCTGTCTGTCCAATGTAGAAATTGTTGCAACTATTGCATGTGAGTTTGTATACGCCTGTGTGGTTGTATTTATTTGTTTATGTTGTTTGTATGTTGAGATGTATTTGTAGTGTATTTTCTGTTCTGTATGCTATGTTGCTAAAGGCATCAGTGTATAGTTGGACAGAATTTCGACAGCGATATAGAACATTTTACTTACTATTGAAATAGTAGTACAAAAAAGTATAATAAATTAACTTGGAATGGAGAGATCACATACTAGGAAGAAGGAATTTCATACGATCCAAAAATATATATTAGAGATTAAAAAGTAGTAGCTGTCTCATTTTAAATGAAAATGGGAAGAATGAAAAATATTAGACATTAATTTAAACAGATTCTTGATTTCTTTTGTACTACTGCGTGTTCAGTTCAAAGTGTGTCATGGCTCGCCGTATGCCGTCATGTGGCTAGTCGTTGAGCCTAGAGAATTCAATCTTCCTACACTTCCGCAGAGGCGTATTACCTATGTGCCAGAGAAGTTGCCTGTCAAGTACGGCGCTCATTCTGAAGAGTACTTACAGATACGTATGGTTAACACCTGTAGTGGTAGGAATGTGAACTGTTTGGAAACACATACTGAGATGAGTTTTTTTCTTACTGTCGGGATATGTGGAGAGGGTTAAGACGATTACTTACGTATTTGTTGACATTAACTTCGACGGTCAACATGGACACGCAGCATTTGATTTGTATTGTGGAATGTTGCGGTACGCAACCGATGATAAATACACTGCATACGACTTGCCCACGCAAAACACAGTTCGAAAGAGGTTAATACTAATACTACCACTACTACTACTACTACTACTACTACTACTACTACTACTAATAATAATAATAATAATAATAATAATAATAATAATAATAATAGTAATAATGTTTTACTTTCGCTGGCAGAGTTAAGGCCATAAGGCCTTCTCTTCCACTCAACCAGCCTTAATCAATACAATACATATTTAGCATATATATTTAGGTTATGGTAGCACACAGACTTTACAGACCGCCATCTGTTGCTACGACGTTCAAGTTATACCGTACACGTTCTCAAGTTCAGATTGAACGCCTTGATTAATAGGCAACTTCTCTGAGCGTATTCCGAATCTCACCGGTGAGCAATCCGATGGCATCTCGGTGTTCCGAATTCCACCGATGACGTCGTTGATGCTCCACCGGTGTCGCACCGGTGCCATCAACTTGCAGAGGTGGTGGCGTCTCCTTCAGCCGCCATCAGTGAGTCTGATTGGTTCTTGTATAGGGCGGGAATTAGCAGACGAATAACATCATGCACTGTTGTGTCATGGCGGTGTGTTTTGCTTTAGTTCTACTGTATTGTTTGTAATGAGCACAACGTAAAAACAATATGTTAATGGCTTATGAGCAAACATGTCAACGGACCCGTTATTACTACCGGTTCAAGAAATAAATTGTTTATGCTATCTTTTCTTTGAACGAGATGGGAGTACGAAAATTTCGCAAAATTTTGCTAGCGTAGCACAGACAACAACTTGCACAGTCGCCATGACAGCCATCGATCCTTCCAGCAGTTTTGTTCCATATTTCGCTGCAACGTGACGTCATTGATGCCACCGGCCCGGTGAGATTCGGAATACGCTGTCTGACATAAAAGCTGAACCTCGCTTAAAATCGCTGACTCACAACAGTGACGTCATGACACACTTTGAAATGAACACCCAGTAGATACATTCAAAACGACACGCGATTTTTCTGAACATCAACGTTGTCCGGAATACCGTATCAACTTTCCACCTCGGAATTAATGTCTTTGTTTGAAACCAGTAAGACCAGTTTTCGGTTCGACTATTACGAAACCGCTGAACCATTCAGTAACAAATCATATGCCGATAGGCATGCTTAACTTGTTAAATTAGCGAACTTTCGTCATATATATAACTTCCACGAAAATCCTTTAATAAACGCCGCACGATTGGCAGCAGGAATCACTAGAGTAGAACGATGTCAAGAATAATTTTAATTAAGACCTCAAATCCAACGTTGGTATAAACAAGTACTCCTATTACAGCAAATCTAACCACACGTTCATCAGTTCTCATCAAAGGAACCGGTATTTCCTTCATGTTCATTCATACAGAACAAAAATTAAACAATATGAGACTAAAAAAGTAGGATTATTTTTGGGTAAAATTACGTCATAAGAACTAAATAAAAATAGACCAGAAATCATTCGAGAAAGTTATAGGCCTAAATATAGATTCTTTGTTTTTTTGCATTTGAAACTTTGGGCCGAATAACGATCTATGTTACAATTTTTCAAAATTGAATATTTTTAACGGAATAATGCTCTGTATAGTTTTACATAGCTGTAACAAAAATTGTTTTTCAATATCTGTATCAGAGGCGCTTCTACCAGAAAGTAAGAAAATAAATGTCGATTATAAAATCTGTATAATTTCCCCTTTTTATTTGAATGTTAAACTTAATTAAGCGTAATGCTTGCTGCAAAAGTGGTTATATTCCAGATGACTGGAAGAATGCGACAGTATTAAGCCTATATCAGTCTTCAAGAAAGAAAATATAAAGGGCTGTGAAATCTATTATGGGATTATCCTACTCAACACCTGTTACATATTATACATTAAAATCTTGACAATAGATGGTGTTTAGGTAAAGGAAGATAAGTCATAAAAATGAGTTTCTAGATAAATGAAAATTAAACTTCGGACCCTTTCCACAAATAATTTTCTACACAAATAAAACACATCAAATGCAAGTATTCGTCTACAGATGGGACCTGGCTCAATGAGGGTCTGAGGCATGATGGTCCATCTGTCAGTGTCGGTTTCACAATGATAAGATCTGGTCCACAATAAACCTGAAACGGAAACGACAACGAGAACGGAAAAATGGTTAAAATAAATATTGCAACTTTTTATTCTACTTTTACCTCCGCGCACCCGATAACAATGTGACTTTTATTTTATGTGAATTATTAATTCACCCTACAACAATGGGTATTCCACTCAACACAGCAACACAATAGTCGTTATTGCACTCCACACGACGACAATGACAATACACGACGTGTATTATTGAGAAGAACAACAATGTACCACTAATTTCCATTAATGTTCACAATGGACTATGTGCAGAACAAAACTGTCAGTTCTCTGTTCACAGTTCGTTCGCCTTGGCTAGTTCTTCTAGCTCACTGTTCAAGTTCACTGCACGTCGAACCCCGGTCTTCCGACTACGGTTCACGACACGTCGAACTCAAGGTCTTCCCAGTTGCGGTTCTCTGCACGTCGAACCCCGGTCTTCCAGATGCTCTCGAAGGCTGGCTTCCTTGCTCGCTCGAAGACTCACTTGTAGACTGACTGAAGGCTGACTGACCCCTCTGTCGGCACTCACGTTGTTATTTATTAAACCACATGTTCTGGAATCTTCGATTCGCGTGCCTGTCAGAATCTCCTAGAGTAATCTGCTTCGAGATGCTTCCTTACTTTTTCCGCTCCGCACCCTCACCGTAGTTCTCCTCTCCCTTGCTCCGTACCGCGGCTAGCGTCAGAGGTTCGTGTTTCCGTTTCCCCGCGCCTTCCTTCTCGCTGAATGCGCGCAAAACTCCCCGACGCGACCAGAACAATCCAGAGGGGTGCCACAATATATTTAATTGTGATCATTTCCGATCACAGCACTCTGTTGTCATCATGAAGCTATTTGATCGTATATTTTGTAGGAGGGAGGCCGTGACATACTTTCTTCTTCATCTATCGTTTCCAACTAACCCCGAAATTGAGTATAATTACATTCAATATACGTATGTTACGTGAATATGTCATCAGATTACCACGTGAAGTGAATTCTTAAACATGCTGTAGTATAAATTTTGAAGTTAGTTAACCTGTGTTTATGTTGGCTGGCTTGTACTTCGAGAAAACGCCATTAGTAAATTATACACAAATTACATCAGAATGCGTAATATTGACTTCACATATCATTACTGACATACATATCGAATTTCTTAGCCAGTTTCCGTTGGGCTAGGGGCTTCAGGCGTCTGAGGCTTGTCAATAGGCCTGAGAAACATATGCCGTTATACTACCAGTGCGCTTCGTTCGCACTGGTGAACGTCTCAGAGTTGTGGTGAGTTAACGCAGTGTCTTTCGTTCGTTTGAACTCATGCTTATCATCACGGTAAGTTAGTCCTCAGCATTTGAGTGGCTGAAAGCCACTCCTTTGACTTCGAAACACAACTATCTGCTAAAGAAAAATTTAAAGACATTTTCTTTGTCAAAGATGTTATGTTTTATTTAACGACGCTCGCAACTGCAGAGGTTATATCAGCGTCGCCGGATGCGCCGGAATTTTGTCCCGCAGGAGTTCTTTTACATGCCAGTAAATCTACTGACATGAGCCTGTCGCATTTAAGCACACTTAAATACATCTAATATGATATTGACAAGTATCAGCCTTATTATTTCACTATGTTAATATGGTGTATTACGTTTTTGTTTTACATAATTTTTCATTTCGTGTATTGTTGCAGTGAATAACAAACCACATTTTCAAATTTTCAAAGAAGAAGAATGATTACATGTTGCTAGAAAAAATAGCTTTACATCTAGAAAAACTTCGTTCCACTTCTGCGGAAACAATCAGGACATATTTGAAATAATTTAGGGGAAAGTTGGCCAAAACGGGATACTTAACACGGAATCTTGTATATTTCCTGTTGAAGTGATAGGAAACAATTCAATTTTTACTTACGAATCCTCTATTCTATGTACTTTCATAATACATTTTGATTTTCACTTCTAATGATATAGTTAAACAATTTTCTTGGAAAGTGCGCAAGTATCCCGTTTTGGCCGCCTAGTTGGGTAAAACAGGATACTTAATTAAAATAAAGAAAATATTGTTAAGGAACTGAAAAAATGTGTGTGTTTTTATTATAATGCATAATAAACACACCAAAAAATGTTTTACACCTGTCAACCAGACCTTCAATAAAAAATAAAAAGAAGGAAAGCTAAGGAATGAAAATGTATTTATTTTTAACAGTTTTTGACAAAAAAAATAACAGTTGTTGACAAAATTATACCCATGGACGTCTGGAGTGCAGTGTGCTATCATGTAATCGGTTTCGTACAGTTTGATTGGATACGCGTCTCCCTGTCGCAGTTTGAAAGTCATTGTTAATCATGCCAGCAGTATTCTCAGCGTTTCTCGTGGCAATAATTCCCAGATATCGGTCATCACATTCTGTTGTTGCACGTGGACGACCACTACGAGACATGTCGTCGACAATACCTGTGTTTCGGAAGCGATTCCAGGTTCGTACCACATCACTCTGGTTCGTTCCTAAGCGGCTCGCTACTTGCCTTGAAGACAGTCCTTCCTGACGTAGAGAAACAATCCTCGCACGGTTGAAGTCCGTAATTGACCGCCTTGCTATTGTTCAACCTCTTTAGAATGAAAAACTGTTTTACCCTGAGTTATTCGCTGAGAGATGAGATTTCTTGCACTTCTGTTTACATCTGTTTACTTTTTCAGTCGGTTTATAGGGTAGACTTCTACTGTTTCTCAACATTGTTTACGTTTTTCAGACAGTTAAAAGGACAGCTTTCAAATGTTTTATGGATATTTCTTGAAGTGGAGCGTAAATACCACTTCTACAGGTGATGCAAAACTTAAATGTTTAAATGAAGAATATCAAATTATTATATGTAAGGTCTATCCTGTTTGTTGACATCGATTCATAGTCCTATTGCAGAAATTTTCATTTACAAAAGTTACAGTAGAATTATTCGCCGTTTTCCGATTCTATACTACTGCATGCCTAATGAGCGCATTCTTGGCATTGAGTACACTTATTTCATCATCCCTCTTCAGATGTTGAATTAGAGAATTCGTCGTTGTCTCCATCCTCTTCTTCCTAACTACTGTCATTGTTGGTTGTCATAGCGAGAACATATTCAATTCGGAATTTAAAGTGAAATCCCACATATGCAATGCAAGTTGGATAAAACGGGATACTATCCCGTTTTGCCAAACCATAGGGTATCCTGTTTTGTCCGACTAGGAGTTGTAAAGAAAAACATGGCGTCGCAACAAAACGGTAAAAGCTACAGGGGTTTTCTTTACAAAGAATTAAAGACTAATAATGTTTTCCACTAATATGTTTTCGCGGGATATCAGCCGAGTTAAGATTTTGGAATGCTCCAAGCTTTCGACTGCTATCTCTGCAGCCATCTTCAGGGAAGTGATGTCCGAACAGAAAGTCGAAAGGTAATATAGATGTTAGGCTGTCTTAGGTGAAACGGGATTGGTTGGCGGATCGGCCAATCCGGGGCCGGGAATTGTCATAGAAAAGGAGCATAAAATACTGTTTGACCACACCAAGGTCATTAACAAATCAAGCCACTACTGGGATCGTACAATCAAGGAGGCCATAGAGATCAAGCTGGAGAAAAGCAACTTTAACAGAGACAGTGGACTCCAGCTCAGTCAGGCATGGACACCGGCCTTGGACCAACTTAGGCCCTCTTACAATCAAGGTATGAAGATCACAGACCGAGGACGGCAAACGATTCCAACCGGCGGAACAGGGCTCGCCGTCCGCCAAACTTCAAACAGGAATCCCGGGAGGGGCGGAGCTTACGAGAAATGACAATTCCGGGCCCCGGATTGGCCGATCCGCCAACCAATCCCGTTTCACCTGAGACAGCCTAACATCTATATTACCTTCGACTTTCTGCTCGGACATCACTTCCCTGAAGATGGCTGCAGAGTTAGCAGTCGAAAGCTTGGAGCATTCCAAAATCTTAACTCGGCTGATATCCCGCGAAAACGTATTAGCGAACCAACGCCGAGAAAGCCTCAAATCATACATAATAATGTTTTATTTATATAAGAGACTTACCTCTTCAACTCTGCAAATTTAATCCCAGAATGTGCCAATTAAAATAAGTCGAAACAATTTAGTTAAGCAGCTGATTTTAAACTTTTCTCTACACAACATAAATTAACGTGTTCGTTCTGCATGTGAGCACTGCATAATGTCCCCTTCCAGTCTAAGAACGAAGTCCTCGCATCATTCGGTAAGTTGCAGCACTTTCCAACGAAATAAGTCGGGTATCCCGTTTTATCATACCATCCTGTTTTATCCAACTCTCCCCTACACAAGCATTATCTATCTCAAAATCTGTATTATTAACTTATTAATAAATTTCCTCATTTGAAATTGTCACAAATTTTACATAGAGTTAAATATCCATAATGTTTATCCAGTATTTTTTTATCTTATTCCCTACATTTTTTTTCCTATTATTTCACAATATCATTGACTACATATTATTTTCTGTCTGTAGAAAATACACCTAATATAACACTGGCAAGACATATCAGCCTTATTATTTCACTATATTAATATGATAGTGTATTACGCTTTTGTTTTACATAATTTTTCATTTCATATATTTTTGCAGTGAATAACAAACCACATTTTCAAATTTTCAAAGGAGAATGATTGCGTGTTGCTAGAAAACCATAGCCTCATATCTAGAGAAACTTCGTTCCACATCTGCAGAAACAATAGGGGGGCATATTTGAAATATTTGACACAGGCATTATTTACCTCAAAATCTGTATTATTATTACAAATTTTCTCATTTGAAATTGTCACCTATTTCGTCATCGGAATCTTGTTATTATTCATCTTTATAAGACGTTGAATGTTAATATGTTAGTATTCGATCGTGATGTAACCGATCAACTAAAGTTCACTGCTGAACGAAACACACTGAAATCCCCCACCCAACGCAATTACGGACCGGTACTAAAGCCAGAGGCGTACAAAGCGCAATGTAACAGCATACAGTTCTTAGCCCTATTTATCACGGTCTGCGAATGGGACCTGACTATCAGGGACAGAGGCAAGATAGCCCACCTTTCAGCTTTGGATTCACGCATGCCTCAACGAAGCCAAGCCAAGAGGAAAAAAAAAAGAGGAGTTGAAGCTGATGAAACTCAGTTCACGATGACAGTATAGCAGAACCTCTATTATCCGTGGTGATGAAGGGGGTGGACTGGACGGTTAATCGGATAACCCGTACTATAAAGTATTTTCATAAATCAAGTGCATATTACAGTTTTGTAATTCATTCCGTAATATTATGTTTAACATGCTAGATAGTGGACAAGAAGTTCACTAAGTTAAGTCTGATTGTCAATGATGGCTTTATAAGGGCCAAGGAAATTCCTTGTGATGTTTTTTCGCCGAAAGATAAGAATAGTAGAGGGCTCCTGTTGTAGATTTACATACTCTCTACACTTTATCCTTGTTTTTCATTAAATCGCGCACAGTTGTAACGTCAATCTCGTATTCTGATGCGAAATGAACAGCGGTTTCTCTTTACCTAAAGCTCTCGATTATTTGGATTTTATTTCGATACTTAGCAAAATACTTTTGGAAGATATTTTGCATAGAAAATATAAAGTACAGGCAGTCGAACAGTAGGACAAGAACTAAATATTGCACTAATTTGCTATAAATTGTGCGAAAGTTCTTGGGATCGTTTCTTTGAAAGCAGTAGTGACTATTTTACAAGTTGAGAAAAACACCAAGTAAGGGCCCATTCACAATGAAAATTAAACATAACCGTAACATAAACAAAGAAGTTTGCGCCCAGGCTACCAAATGGGATCATTCACAATGATTCATATAAGCATTGACATAAACATTACCGTAAGACGTTAACATGAAAATTTGCAAAATCCAAACTTTCATGTTTATGCTTACGTGATTTGCAAACAGAACACAATCGTGGAGCGCTGAAGTATACGACAGGATATGAGGAAATGGCGTCGTTGTTATGTTTCCATGGTTACCAAGTATGTTTGCGGTTATGTTTACGTTCCCATCGTGAATGATGTTATTACTTCTTGATTTTACCGTAACGTTTATATTCTTAAGTTAACGCTTACGTTATGTTTAATTTTCATTGTGAATGAGCCTTAACCGTTCTTATTGCCAGCAGTAGTATTATGTAAAGGTAAAGGCTTGTACTTTATTTTGAATACACTTTACTTATTCAGGTCCCTCCAAGTGGACAAAGGTTACCGTAAAATTATTTAAAAAAAAGAAAGGAAAACAAATATAATGAAAAAGAGAAAATAATGGAGAAGGAAAAAAATAACTTACTTGCTTACTTACAAATGGCTTTACAATTATAACAAATTGAAAACGATTAAACAAATCATCACTGATATCAGTAGAAACATCAATTCTTCCTAGTATCTACATATTATCATGTTATCAGGTGATCGCAGTCGTCTATACACTCTACTGGGTGTTCATTTCAAAGTGTGTCATGACGTTACTGTTGTGAGTCAGCGATTTGAAGCGAATTTCAGCTTTTATGTCAGAGAAATTGCCTATTAATCAAGGCGTTCAATCTGAACTTGAGAAAGTGTACGGTATAACTTGAACGTTGTAGCAACAGATGGCGGTCTGTGTCTGTGTGCTACCATAACCTCTTTCGAACTGTGTTTTGCTCGGGAAAGTCGTACGCAGGGTATTTGTTATCATCGGTTGCGTACGGTAACATTCCACAACACAAATCAAATGCTCCGTGTACATGTTGACAGTCGAAGTTAATGTCAACAAACACTCTACGTAAGTAATCGTCTTAACCCTCTACCCATATCCCGACAGTAAGAAAAAAACTCACCCCAGTACGTGTTTCCAAACAGTTCACATTCCTGCCACTATTGGAGTTAGCGTACGTATCGGTAAGTACTCTTCAGAATGAACGCTGTACTTGCTAGAAACTTCTTTGGCACATAGGTAATACGCATGCGGAAGTGTAGGAAGATTGAATTGTCTAGGCTCATCGGCTAGAAACATGACGTCATATAGCGAGCCATGACACACTTTGAACTGAACACGCAGTAGAAAAAATAAGTAATAATATAAGGTATAGTACTACATTTTTTTCCGCAGCAAAGAAAGAAAAGAGCGAGATAAAGCCAGTCGGATAATCCGCCTATCGGTTAATAGGTTGACGGATAATCGGGGTTCTACTGTATTCGAAACAATATCTCTAGAGACGTTGTGATCATCTGCAATAGAAGTTCTCTTTCCTCCGTCTTACTACACAGTGTGTGGTGAAGCATCAAGAGCCATTTGTACGTCCCGAAGAACGGTTACACAGACACGGTACGACATCCGGACATTCTGGGTCAAGAGCGCGGAAACTGGGGCGTGGTGCCCACGCCAAACTACTGCTGAGCGGGCAGGCGCCGACAACATCGCACACTTCAAGGCTGCCAATGCTCCCACACACCTGCCATGTCCATTTGTTTGCGAGCTCTGTGAAACTCACTATTGTTCATGCGCCTGGGCTGTACAAATATAAAGCGACGTACCCACGCCACGGATACTGGTGGGCCGTTCATCAAGTTCAGTCACTATCAGTTACAACAACCGAAGTAGCCTCTTACCACATTATCACTATCACATTTATAATAATAATAATAACAATACCGTATTTGCTCGCGTAATTTGCGCACTTTTTAACCTATTTTGGCTGTTTGAAAAATTAGGGTGCGTAAAATATGCGAATTTTTTAAATTAGACTCCTTGATCTGGGTTTTATTCAAGTATACAGTAAACTAATTAAGAATACAGTTCTTTTCTCACCTAAGACTACTGGTAATCTTGAATTATAAATACTTAAATTGGGTATATGACAAGCATAATGAATGCAAAGTACACAGCAGATATAGCATTCTCAACAGGTAGTGTTTAATTGAGTAAATTATTCGAGTTTATAGGTCTGTAGGTGGTTGATCGATCGATGGATTCTTCATGTTGTGGTGACAACTGCACGATATCTGTTAAACAGTAAAACTTGTCACAGTCATGCCCTTAGGAGTAATTTACAAGGACAAGCATAATGGAAAATGGCATTAGTGAAACCTTTACCTAAATCTAACACACCTTCTTACAGTAAACCAATACAGACCGATATCAATTCTTCCTACTCTTTCAAAAGCATTAGAACATATTGTACACGGACAACTTACGAACTATCTCGACGATGACTATCAATCGGGTTTATGCATGGACACAGCACTACTACAGCCCTACTTAAAGTGACTGAGGACATCCGTGAAGCTATGGATAGGGGTGAAGTAACGGCACTAACTCTTCTCGATTTCAGCAATGCCTTTGGTTCTGTTGATATCGACTTGCTTCTCGCAAAGATGAAGGCTTTGCACCTGTCAAACAATACCTTGAGCTGGATGGACTCCTACCTACGGGACCGCCAACAGTGTGTTTCACTTGATAATCAATTCTCCCAATGGCGATGCACAAAGGCGGGAGTGCCGCAGGGCTCCGTATTAGGACCACTACTTTTCTCTATCTACATTAATGACGTATCAAAGAACTTACAGTATTGCCGATATCACCTCTATGCCGACGACCTACAACTTTACATACATTCCAGACCCAATACGACCAATGGATCGATTGACAAGTTAAATTGTGACCTAGCCACTGTCTCCAATTGGGCGGCCAATTTCGGACTCGCACTTAATCCAAGTAAGACTCAAGCCATAATTATTGGACATAAGCGTTTAGTTAACTCCCTTAATAACAGTAATCTTTCAGTTGTTACCCTTAACAACACGCTAATCCCTTATTCATCTGTCGTAAAAATCTTGGCTTCTTTTTTGATAATAATCTAAGTTGGAATTTTCAAGTTAAAGAAACGATAAAAAAATCTGTTCCTCCATTCACTCTTTGAGTCGCTTGAGAAACTTCTTGCTCCAGCACCAAAACTTACCCTAGTACAAACCCTAGTAATGCCGCACTTCGATTATTGTGACGTTTTGTTAAGTGACCTAAGTTCTGAACTGTCAGTCAAGTTACAGCGAGCTCAGAATATGTGCGTCAGATACGCGTGCAACATCCGACGATATGATCACATATCACTGTCCTTCGCAAGTCTCTCGTGGCTCCGACTTAAAGAACGCAGAACTCTACACTCTTTGTCTTTACTCTTTCGAATTCTGCACACCTCAACACCAAATTACCTTTCGTCTCGTTTCTCTTATCTATATTCTAACCACGACGTAAATACCAGATCACTTATCTGTGGCACGCTAAATATACCTCTTCATAGAACATCTTGTTATTCCTCATCTTTTACAGTATCCACCTCGCGTCAATGGAATTCCTTGTCACAAAGTATTAGGGGCTGCAAGACAACAAACACCCTTAAGAACAGCTTAAAAGATAACCTTATTAGCATTTCACTCCAATCACACTGATTTAAACTATCACTGACTACACTGTTACTTTTTTCTTTAGCCATCATCCTGATTGTGCTGTATTTTCAAAATTGTCTCATAATAATCTCTTTCTATTATCTAAAATCATTTGAAATATATTAACATTCTATGTATTTTAGCTTAATTCTGCTACCAGTTTATTTCAGTGTTTAATTAATAGTTCATAGTATTTTGTTGTTTATTTCGTAAATAACTCTTGTATACATGTAACTTACATCTAAATCAAATTGTTGAATTCTTTGCAAGTTCATGCATATGTATATACACTTTTTGCTGGTTGAGTGGAAGAGAAGGCCTTACGGCCTTAACTCTGCCAGCTAAAATAAATCATTATTATTATTATTATTATTATTATTATTATTATTATTATTATTATAAGTGTTATTATAAGTGTTGAAGGAAGGGTTATTTAGGGTTTCTTTGTGAAGCAGGTAGTTGAGTTGGGTACTGGCCAATAAACATTGCCGTGGAATGCAAATATTGGCAATGGAATTTAGGAAAGAAAAATTCATACTACACTGATAAAAAATTGTAGGTAAAATGTGTGCGGAAAATACACGGAGCAAAATTGAAGTTCAAAATAATCCTTTAAAATTTAGGGTGCGTAAAATACGTGGTGGCGCAAAGTACGCGAGCAAATACGGTAATAATAATAATAATAATAATAATAATAATAATAATAATAATAATAATAATAATAATAATAATAATAATAATAGAGATTTATATTGCTTTCACCATATATAGTCCATACTACAGAACGTCCATATGATAAAACGTCCATAAGGTCAAAATGTCCATATTGTCAAAATGTGCATACGGTGAAAATGTCCATGTACTAAATTTCCATACGACAGAAAGGCCATATGATAAAACGTCCGTTAGGTCAAAATGTCCATAGTGTCAAACGTCCATAATTTCCAAGTTTAAAGGAAAATTCTGCTTGAATATAACAAAATACATTTTATTCCGTAACTCGTACAAATAAGTTATTAATCATCGGGAACCGGAGCCCCACTTTTAAGATGGTAACTAATACTTTTAAGATTTAAGAGAATTTCTCCCTTTTCTTTGTACCTGTTGTAGTTTCTCACAGTCTGGAGAATTTGTCTTTGATTCGTCAAATACGTTTTATTCCCGGCTCTTTAATTTGTGTATGCCTCACTCTTGCCTGCAATATTTGTGTACAAATTCCATTTTCTTCGCGCTTTAGGCACTGTATAAATCGCCAAGTGGATGGATGTACAGCCATCACGCGTTGAAGAAGATTGTGCCGGTCTTCTATCGCGTTGTTTATGTGCTGCATGCCTTTCAGGCTTGGGAGGTTCATGTTCCTGTATCGCCAATATATTTTTGTCCTATCTCTATTAAAGGCATGATGTTGGTACAGGTATCCACGAAAAGAAAGAAGTGGCTTACCCTTCTGTGATGGCACTAACTGAGGATTTCGTTCCGTCTTTAAAAAATTCAGTTCTGATTAGTTCTGCATTTGAAAATTTTACATAGGTTACTATAACTACCATGAGCAATGTATATAGTGTACATTATAGAGCTATGGACATTATGACTCCGGACATCAGAGTGAAGTGGACATTATAGAACTATGTACATTTTGACTCTGGACGATTTAACATGGACATTTTCAACGTGGACATTATTCCATGGACATTTTGACGTATGGACATTATAATCCTGAACTTTATGTCTGGTAACCTTTATATTAGGGTAAAAAAGGAATTTCAAAAAGGATATCAGCGATATCAGATAAGGGTATACATGATGAAGGATCAGAATAGTGACTTGCTTGCAGACTCTCATTCAATCTTGAACAGATGGAAAAATTATTTTGGGCAGCTAGTAAATGTACATACGCTAAATAGAAATGATCGGGACGAAATTGAAATATAAACTGCTGAGTCATTTATACCCGAAACCACACTTTCTGAAGTAGACATTGCGATAGAAAAGTCGAAAAAGTACAAGTCTCCAGATATCGATTGAATTTGAAGTGGTTGGCCTTCGTTGGGGCGCCAAAATATGCGACGGTCGCCCCACGTTGGGCGCCAAATATGAAGCGGTTAGCCTTCGTTGGGCGCCAAAATATGAAGCGGTTAGCCTTCGTTGGGCGCCAAAATCTGAAGCGGTTGGCGGTCGTCGTCGTAGTTGCCCACGACGCCTTTCCTTGCCCTCGGCTGCCAGCTCCGTCATATATGGAAAGTATCTCAAGGAGGCACGTCGATGTCAATAATTAACTATGTAATACTGATTAATTTGGGCGCCAGCCTCCTCGAGATTACTCCGGTAGAGAATGAGGTTCCCAGGTCAGCTGCAAAAACGGTCGGGACATGGGGTTTGGGAGACGTGCTCTTAGATTGAAATGACGTAGGCGCACACCAGAAGTTGTTGGTAAGAACTATGAGAATGTTTATTATTATTATTATTATTATTATTATTATTATTATTATTATTATTATTATTATTATTATTATTATTATGTTCGTTTTGATTAGCAGAAATGCAAGCGTCCAAGTGTATAATTTACTGCCTCACTCTCCCTACAAGTTGCAGACTAATTTTGATTCACGTAATTATATATTTTGTACTATAAAACACCAGTAATATAACGGACAGTTGATAACGTGATGAGAGAAAAGAATTCAGACTTATAATAATAATGCAACACACGACTTCTTACTACACCCACTAAAAAAATTCTAAGTCCGTAAATTGTTATACTTCCGAGTTAGGTTTGCCGAGAATATGTGGAGTGCGTCCTCTCCGAACGCTGTCTATCTGCCTTCTATCTGCCAAATCTATCCTCTACTTTCAACCACTAAACAGACAATTTCGCCCTCCTATCTATATATCACGTGTCTTCTCATTAAGAATCCTGATTGGCCATGATTACACTTTACGTCACTTAAGACGCGTTCTTCAAAAAATTGTTCCCGTTAACTAGAACATCCCCCTTTACTTCCGGCGTCCTGACAATTCTCTGACATATACCAGATCATCTCTTTTGGAACCTGGCTTGGCGTCATCTTACTGACCACCCGCAGGCAAAGTCCATACATTCTCTCATCGGTCAAATCTGCGCCTGGACACATGTTTCCTGTCCGCGTAGCGTCCCTTCGGCCTTCCTGTCCACCTGTTACTTCCGCCTCACATTCTGGAACTTTCTTACACGCCCCATACTTACTATCCATATGAGAATATTAACACGAAATACTAATCTAATCAAAACCTCCTTATCCTATACGAGGAACCGTCTCAAATTCCGGAAGAATTAATACAAGAGCGTGGAAGCGCATTATCTAGCGAAAATTATAAGCTTGTACTTGCTATTTGGCAAAAGGAAATTGTACCAGAACATTGGAAAGAGTCCATAATTGTACTACCTATATTTAAGAAAAGGAAAAAGACTAACTGTGGTAACTTTCGAGGAATATCACTTTTGTTGACGTCGTACAAAATTTTGTCAAATATTCTTTTGAGATGATTAACTCAGTAGGTAGATGAAATTATTGGGAATCATTAGTGTGGTTTTTAGGTTTAATAGATAGACTGTTGATAAGATTTTTTTGTATTCGATAGATATTGGAGAAAAAAATAGGAGTTTAAGGGTATAGTACACCAGTTATTCATAGATTTCAAAAAGCATATAAACTCGGTTAAGAGAGAAGTGTTATACAATATTCTTATTGCATTTGGTATTCCCAAGAAACTAGTTCTATTAATTAAAATGTGTCTTAGTGAACGTACAGCTGATTCCGTATTGGCCAGTTTCTGTCCGACGCTTTTACAATTTACTGTGGTCTAAAACAAGGAGCTGCACTATCACCTTTACTTTTTAACTTTGCGCTAGAATACGTCATTAGGAAAGTCTAGAAAAACAGAGGGGTTTTTGATTTGAGAAATTTGCATCACAGCTCGATAGGCATTTAGTGATTTTGTATATGTATTTATTCATTATTTACTTCTTTATTTATTTACTGACTTATTACTTATTTATTTATTCATTAGTTGTTTATTCATTTACTTACCTATTACTTATTTACTTATTTATTTACTCTATTACTTAGCAACTTATTTATATATTCATTTGTAGAAATGAAAGGCCATAATATTATATGACTTAAACTACGAAGAAGTTTAATAGTTATCGTTACTCCACAGGTGTGGACTATCGCGTCTGGCCGGGAAACCAGGTGGCTCGGTTCGATTCTCAGTCAGGAGCAAGATTACCTGTGAGGCTTTTTCAGGTTTTCCTCAACCAATATGAGCAAATGCTGCAACTTTCAGTGTGGACCCCGGACTCATTTCATCTCATTCAGACGCTAAATAACCTAAGATGTTGATAAAGCGTCGTAAAATAACCTACTAAAATTTAAAAAATCCACAAGGAAGAAAATTTTTTGTTACGTGTTTTCTTGACTTGTGCTGTTTTGTATTCCTTGCTAATACTTAGAAAAACTTCACAGAAGAATGAGGAAGCTCGGACTGACAAGACAATCCTTGAAAGTGTGGTATAGTGGTGACAATGATGATGTTATGCCCCAGGGCTTAAGAACGCCCTGTAGCATGATTTACTGTGGAGTATTATATTTGAAACAGGAATAGTGTCAGCGGAATACATGGTTAAGACGCGCAATGCAATCCCAGCTTGCAAAGTAAATAGATACTTAGCCAGGGTTATAGAGTTTTGTCGCGCATGTGGTAAATCACTGCCTATGATAAAAGTATTCTTACGCCACAGATCATTGCTGGACTAATCGCATTGATCCAGTAGAACAATTTTTTAGTAGGTTATTTTACGACGCTTTATCAACAGCTTAGGTTATTTAGCGTCTGGATGAGATGAAGGTGATAGTGCCGGTGAAATGAGTCCGGGGTCCAACACCGAAAGTTACCCAGCATTTGCTCATATTGGGTTGAGGAAAAACGCCGGAAAAAACCTCAACCAGGTAACTTGCCCCGACCGGGAATCGAACCCGGGCCACCTGGTTTCACGGCCAGCCTTGCTAACCGTTACTCCACAGGTGTGGGCTCCAATAGAACAAAGGATGTATTTTAATTGGTTAAATTAAATCACTCATTGTTCGAACTTTTTTCTTGCTCGTAGTCTCATCAAAGCGACTTATCGCCATATTGCATTGAATCGAATTAAATGTAGACTAAGGGCGGAATTCATAGTCGTCACTTATAAATGAGTGAACCCTAAAGTGGTTACTTATACTCATTTCTAATTCATAGTAGTCCCTCATTCACATAATGAGTAATTACTTAAGTGAGCTGATCTGTACCCTTAAGTGACCACTCATTTTCAAAATGGATACTGAGAATGATTTTGAGGATTTTGTAGAGTTTGTTGAACGAAATGAGGAATATATACGTGTCCCAAAAAAGGTGTATTAGAGACATGGAGAATCCTCTGGAAATGTATAGTGAACTGGAATTTAAGAAGCGTTATGGATTTCGCAAGACCACACTTGTTGATATTTTAGTGCCTTTAATAGACAAATATGTTGCCAACAACAGAGGATTACCAGTCCCATCGCTGTTGAAAATGTTTATACCACCACCAGTTTTCAGTAAGCTTCTCTTTTCTGCCGGGAATTCTGCCTTCCTACGAAATTTTATATTTTCCCACAGTTTCTTCAACTGCTCGACGTTCCTTGCAATACTTTCGGAGTTGGAATTGAATTCTGACACAATAGCTTCCCAAGAAGTTTCCTTTCTTCGAACAGAGACACAATCAGATTGCTCTGTTTTCGATGATGTCGTTATGCCTTAAAAACAGCCTCGAAGCCGAAGTGTTCTTTTCAGAAAAATTCTTTTTTCTTTCGGCATACTTATTTTCAGCCAAATTGATCGTTATTTTTTATTTGTTTATTTATGTCTTATAACAGGCAAAGCCCAATTACAATAGACAGTACAGATATTTGTTTAAAAAACATAGAATTGCATATAACATGAAAAAAGAGATAAAACAGATACAAATGCATACAAGTGTAATTACAAATTAAAAATAAAAACAAAAGATACTACCTAAATAAAAGACACAGATCTAGATATAAAATGAAAAATACCAAATAAAAATAAATTAAAAAGAGTTAAATATAGATATCATAGCAAAATGTAAATGTAGCTGTAATTGGCAAATTACAGAGTAAATATAACACTACGTTAATAAATTCAGTATACAGTATTGTATAGTAGGCCTAATGTTTAATTAATTTATTTAAGAAATTCACTTACTACAGAACATCTGTTACCATTAGTAGGATATCTGATTATAACTATAACTAACATGCAACTAGAATTTAAAATATCATGAAACTATTGCTGTATATAACTTATTCAGTACATTAATATTGATAACCTCTGTTGTTATAGCAACCCACATGTAGAACTGCTTTCGATTAGTTCAATGAGAGTCAGCTTGTTATGACGCCATGTCCGGCAGCTGCAAGTGAGTACTCGTTACGTGAAATAAGTGCTGGCTGGCAGAATTCGGAATTGACTTATGGTTCCTTATTTTACAAACATTTATTACTTATGTATTCACCATTTTATAAGTGACGACTATGAATTCCACTCCAAGAGATGTTTGATTAAGATGACATCTGTAAGCACGTGAAATCAAAGGGTCTTAAGCCCATCTCATCTGGTGATGGTGTTTGTACTTCTGGGAAACCACTAAAACATAAAAAGTGCCAGTGAGGAGACTCGTGCAGTAGCTGAGGCTGACGGAGTGTCAATCGAGAGACTTGGAAGTGAAAGACTGTAGGGCATGGCGTCAGCGTCATCCCAAGAAATATCTTGTAAGTAAATTTCATGTACCTACATTTGTAAATTCATAATAAATCAAGTAGAGTTTTCATTGTAATCAATTCAGACTAAGTTTAGTAATCATGTAGTTTTCCTATATTATCCTGAGAACTCCAGCTCTTCCAGTAAAATCGTTTCCATTGTTGAGTAAAATGGTGGCGTCAGAAATCCTGATAAGTAGGAGCGAAGTCGAACGCAGTAGCCATCCGGTTAGCAAACAGTGCGACCTAAGTGACGGTCGCACAACAATGATAATAATGACGATTATACTGCTGATGATAATGCTGACCATGCTCTGTATAAATTCATTGAACGTTTGATAGGTCAGGTTTTACACAGAATATATGAGAAATTGGGTCAATGGACAATTGGTAACGTGCAAATTTGGAACAAAACAGAATTAATGATTGGAGATTA
>JAJSOF020000038.1:23815410-23838963 GCA_025594305.2 Periplaneta americana
GCACCTCTGCACATTAATGTGTTGGACATTGTGCCACTGTCAAACACCTGTGACACAGTGCATGAGGGTTGGCCACTAAAGGGAAACTAAGAGGTGGAGCTTAAACTGAGAGGATTCAATCCGGCTTCGGAATTGGAATCCGGTGTGCCTTAATGGATAGAGCGTCAGCACGTAGAGCTTAATTCCCGGATTAGAATCCCGGTGTCGGAAAGAATTTTTCTCCGCTCCATCGATCCTTCATCGTGTAAAATAGTTACTAAAGCTCATCGCAATATTCAACTTCCATCAGGAATATATCAAAGGATGTGAAGATTGTGTTATTAACATTTACCAACAACAAATATTTCATTATGTGTTTGTAGTTGAAGTTTCGATATATGATTCAGGACCTCTGCAATAAAATCAGAGGGATGATACGCCTCGCATGGAGGACCATTTTTTGTCAGAAAAACACTTTCTCTGACGCGCCATTTAGGAGCTAGGAGACCTTAAGTTACTTCCACACAGTTTAAAGTCATACAGTTTACAGAAGGTAGATGTTAATGTACAGTTTACAATTCTATATATATAGTTTACAGCAGCTGTTGAAAGTATCCACCGTGAACTGCATTGCATTCATGACACCTTCGTAACACTGACTTTCGAACTCTCTCCAACATGTGAGGTGAGACGGTTCCTCGTATAGGATAAGGAGGTTTTGATTAGATTAGTATTTCGTGTTAATATTCTCATATGGATAGTAAGAAGCATGGACGTGTAAGTTAGTTTCAAAATCTGAGACGGAAGTAACAGGTGGACAGGAAGACCGAAAGGAAGCTAGGCGGACAGGAAACATGTGTCCAGGCGTGGAGTTGACTGATGAGGGAATGTATGGACTTTGCCTGCGGGTGGTCAGTAAGATGACGCCAAGCCAGGTTCCTAAAGAGATGATCTGGTATATGTCAGAGGATTGTCAGGACGCCGGAAGTAGGGGATGTTCTAGTTAACGAACCAATTTTTGAAGAACGCGTCTTAAGTGACGTAAGTGTAATCATGGCCAATCAGGATTCCTAATAGAGACACGTGATATATAGATAGGAGGGCGAAATTCTATGTTTGGTGGTTGAAAGTAGGGGATAGATTTGGCAGATAGACAGAAGGCTTATAGAACGCGTACGGAGAAGTTGCACCCCACATATTCTCGGCAAACCTAACTCGGAAGTATAACAATTTACGGACTTAGAAATTTTTAGTGGGTGTAGTAAGAAGTCGTGTGTTGCATTATTATTATAAGTCTGAATTCTTTCCTCTCATCACGTTATCAACTGTCCGTTATATTACTGGTGTTTTATAGTACAAAAGATATAGTTACGTGAACTCAGAAATTAGTATACCAACTTGCGGGAAGTGAGAGCGAGATATTATACACTTGACGCGCATCTCTGCTAGTCTGAAACGAACACATAGTAATAATAAACGCTTTCATAGTTCTTACCAACAACTTCTGGTGTGCGCCTACATCATTTCAACCTACGAGCACGTCTCCCAAACCCCATGTCCCGACCGTTTTGCAGCTGACCTGGGAACCTCATCCTCTACCGAAGTAATCTCGAGGAGGCTGGCGCCCAAATTAATCAGTGTAAATAATTAATTATTAACATCGACGTGCTTCCTCGAGATACTTTCCATATTTCGGAGCTGGCAGCCGAGGGCGACGACGACCAACAACGACGACGGCGACCGCTACAGAGGTCACAGCACTACTGGTGTGAAATGAAACTGGTCAAACACAGCGCGTATCTGTACAATCAATTCTTGTCTGGTGCCAACTGGTGTGGTGTACACCACATTTTTACACGTTCCCGAAGAAAAAATTAATTCATGCATAGTTTTCTGCCCAAGGGCAGTCTTTCACTGCAAACACAGTATTCTCAAATATTTCCTATTTTCCGCCTTCTTCTTAATCTCCGCATAACTTATCATCCATATATCTTAATGTTGTCTATCATCTTATATATTCTTCTGCCCCGAACTTTTCTCTCATTTACCATTCCTTCCAGTGCATCTTTCAGTAGGCAGTTTCTTCTCAGCTAGTGACCCTTCCAATTCCTTTATCGCTTCCTAATCAGTTTCAGCATTATTCTTTCTTCAACCACTCTTTCTAGCACAGCTTCATTTCTTATTCTGTCTGTCCATTTCACACGTTACATTCTTCTCCAAATCCACATTTTAAATTCTTCTCAATTTTTTTCTTTTCACTACGTCGTAATGTCCATGTTTCCGCCCTATACAATTATGCAAAAAATAAGATAAGGATATCCGTTAGATTACAGCGTTTCTCAAACTAAGGGCCGCAGACCACCTGTGGTCCTCGAGGTCTGCCCTTGTGGCCCTTCAAAAAGGACAGAAGAAAAAATAAAATTCAAACGAACGTATCACACTATAGTTGAAAATATCAGAGTTTGGAAATGACACATGGCAATCACCTTTCACTTTTTTCTCCCAGTACTGACATTTTATGAAATTTATTACCCTACCTGTTTACCGACTTCCCATTCTACTCTCAGCACAAAAGTGGGATATAAATCACTAAGAACGTGGTGTTTCTCGCCATCTTTTCCCTGTACATAAGCTGATGACATGTGGCTAAGTACATTGGCATAAGTATCTTTCAGATGTATTCTCAAAACTAAAAGAAATAAATGTCTCTGTACAAGGTAATTCGTTGACTGTTCTCAATGCGCATGAGAAAATAAAAGGGTTCGAGAGGAAACTTGGTTTATGAGTCAGATCCGTAAAACAGAGGATTTTTAGAGTCCTTTTGGTTGAAAATGATCTCGATATTGGAAGAGAATTGTGCAATGACATATGTTCGCATTTCGAAACTCTGAGGCTACAATTTGAAACTTATTTTCCAAATAAATATGACGAATTTTCATGTGTTCATTGCGATATTGAAAATAACAAACTTTCATTGAGTGAAAGAGAACAGTTAATTGAACTCTCGAATGACACCGGACTTAAAAATGAAATTCCAAGCGGAAGGTATGGTTAATTTCTGGACCTCATTACAAGTGAAAAGAGAATATAGTGAACTGTACAATGGTGCTTTACAGATTATAATTATGTTTGCTTCTACGTATCTGTGTGAGGAAGGGTTTTCATCACTAACTCTATTAAAAACAAAGTAGGCTACCGAAATCGACTGATGTATGTGACGATCTCCGACTTAAGCTTACTAGCATACGTCCAAATATAGAACATCTGTGCAAGAATCGGCAGACTTATCCATCTCATTAATGTGAGTACCGGCATTTTTTATTTTGTTCAGTTAATAAGTTAAAGATTATCCAAACTCTAACAACCTTTATTTATTAAAAAACGAAAATGAATTTTTTTCTATTAACATTAACTTAATTAGTTAATACTAATATAAAATTAAGTGAATTAAATCAATTTTAAATAATTAATCCTGTTTTAAAACATAAATAGGCTATACCTACTGGTATTAAGATATGCTACAAAAATGATAAATTTGCTTTCGAAGGGAACAAGAGTAAGGTGGTCCGCGGAACTGTTGAGACTTAAAAAAGTGGTCCGCACTTCGAAAAAGTTTGAGAAACGTTGCGTTAGACCATGATATAGCCTAATAATAATAATAAATGTGGCGTAACATAATAATAATAATAATAATAATAATAATAATATGCAAAGTGTAAAATACCGGCAATGTAAATTGTAAACAATTTTAATAATAACCCCCCCTTGACAAAATCTGCATGCGCCACTCACTGAGTGCGAAAGTCCTCAATCACTCTGTATTTTGACATATATTTGAGGGGCTTATAACCAGAGTGGACCAAGTCTACCAGTGGTCAGTTTGTGGATTAATACAATCTCGGATGAAGAAAACTTGGATTTATTCATTGCCGTAACAAACAAAGTCAATAACTCATTTGTTACTCCACAGAGGGCAGCATTTCCTTGGAAGGTGAAGGTTGCTAAGCGTGAGCCAGGAACTTTAAGACTCAATATCTCAGAACTGTTACAGATGGACTTGGTCCACTCTGGTTGTGCACCCCTCATTTGTTTCTATTATTCAGTATTAAAAATAGTGATAATAAAAAAACAATGCTATAATGAACTTCTCACCTCGTACAAAATAAGTGGCATAAGATAGGCCTACTGTTATCTCATGGGCATAGATAAAATAAGAAATTGCAAATTTTGTTAACGAAGTGTAGGAGAAAATATTCATTAGTCAGTAACATTTATACCACTCATTTTCGAATGCGAAACTTCGATGCTTCAGAATTAATTTATAATAAGTGACAGTCGCTCGGCAATGACATACACATCAATTCATTCGTCTCTAATCTCTGTTCTGCGTTTAATCTCCAATCATTAATTCTGTTTTGTTCCAAATTTGCACGTTACGCCAATTGTCCATTGACCCAATTTCTCATATATTCTGTGTAAAACCTGACCTATCAAACGTTCAATGAATTTATACAGAGCATGGTCAGCATTATCATCAGCAGTATAATCGTCATTATTATCATTGTTGAGCGACCGTCACTTAGGTCGCACTGTTTGCTAACCGGATGGCTACTGCGTTCGACTTCTGCTCCTACTTATCAGGATTTCTGACACCACCATTTTACTCAACAATGGAAACGATTTTACTGGAAGACTGGAGCTCTCAGGATACTGTAGGAAAACTACATGGTTACTAAACTTAGTCTGAATTGATTACAATGAGAACTTTACTTGATTTATTATGAACTAGCCTTACCCGTGCGCTCCGCTGCACCCGTTAGAAATAAATATAAAGTAATTACATAATTAAAATAGGACATTTGATCCAGGGAACATTCGTGTTTGATAGAAGGATAAATCGTTTAATATGTTATTTAATTAAATTGCATCCAAATAATTAAAATGCGATCATTTTGGTCCAGAGACACTCATTTGGTGCAATGACAATTCCTTTAACATGTTTCTTAATTTTTATTAAATGCAACCATAGTTTAATGAAGATTGGCATCATTTAGATTTAATGTGTATATTTTATTTTACTTGTTATAGGTTTCCATTGAATTATAGTAATAACTTAATTTTAACCCTTGTTTTATACGTATTCAGTAAATGGCGCTTGGCCCACTATGGTTCTGAACCCTTCAAATAACTTAAATTATATTATATAATATTACATATTATATTATATTATATCAGAAGTTACTGTAATAATATTATATGTAGCATTATGTCCATCTAGAGAAACTACATTTTCCAATGGTGAAATAATAATTAATTATACAAATCGGTTAATTTAGCTTCCGATATTACTTCATACAAACACAGAAACATTCTCTGTAGGCTATCTTTCATAGCTTTCGATTGTTGCTGTCCAAGGCCCCTTATAGACGAAGTCATTTGTTTTTTAATTCATTACACGGCCTTAGATGGCAGTTATTTTAATTTTAAAACTCATTTATCTCATTAAATATCAGTCCTATCAAAATTTTTCAAGGAATAAAACTTATTGAAAATTATTTTTAAAGAGACTTTTGTTATGTAACATTTTTCATAAAAATCAATAATAAGTGAGATATTTCGATGTATTTAATTCAGGCCTCCTTATAACCCCCCTTTTAAATAATGTATTTTGAATGTCATATAGTCTAAAATCTAAGTAACAACGAACTTAATTTATATTCCAATTTTCATCGAAATCCGTTCATCCATTATCGCGTGAAAAGGTAACAAACGTACAGACAGACAGACAGACAGACATACAAACAAAAATTTCAAAAAAGCTATTTTCGGTTTCAGGGTGGTTAATTATATATGTTAGGACCAATTATTTTTGGAAAATCGAAAATTACCAGAAAAATTTCGGCTACAGATTTATTATTAGTATAGATTTACAAATGTACATGAAAGTTACTTACAAAAATATTTCTTGGGATGACGCTGACGCCATGCAGCTACTGTCTTTCACTTCCAGGTCTCTCGATTAACACTCCGTCAGCCTCAACTAACTACAGAATCTCCTCACCAACACTTTTTATGTTTCGTTATCGGTTTCCCGCCCGGGGTACCGACCACGCCATCCACCAGATGAGATGGACTTAAAACTCCTTTTGATTTCACATGCTTACAGATGTCGTCTTAATCAAACATCTCTTACATTTAATTCGATTCAATGCAATATGGCGATAAGTCGCTTTGATGAGACTACGCGTAAGAAAAAAGTTCGAACAATGCGTGATATAATTTAACCAATTAAAATGCATGCTTTGTTCTATTGGAGCCCACACCTGTGGAGTAACGGTTAGCAAGTTTGGCCGTGAAACCAGGTGGCCCGGGTTCGATTCCCGGTTGGGGCAAATTACCTGATTGAGGTTTTTCCGGGGTTTTCCCTCAACCCAATATGAGCAAATGCTGGGTAACTTTCGGTGTTGGATCCCGGACTCATTTCACCGGCACTATCACCTTCATCTCATCCAGACGCTAAACAACCTAAGCTGTTGATAAGGCGTCGTAAAATAACCTACTAAAAATTGTTCTACTGGACCAATACGATTAGTCCAGCAATGATCTGTGGCGTAAGAATACTTTCATCATAGGCAATGATTTACCACACGCGCGACAAACTCTATAACGCTGGCTAAGCATCTATTTACTTCACAAGCTGGGATTGCATTGCGCGTCTTAACCATGTATTCCGCTGACACTGTTCCTGTTTCAAATATAATACTCCACAGTGAATCATGCTACAGGGCGTTCTTAAGCCCTGGGGCATAAAATCATCATTGTCACCACTATACCACCACTTTCAAGGATTGACTTATCAGTCCGAGCTTCCTCATTCTTCTGTGAAGTTTTTCTAAGTATTAGCAAGGAATGCAAAATAGTACAAGTCAAGAAAACACGTAACAAAAAATTGTCTTCCTTGTGGATTTTTTAAATTTTAGTAGGTTATTTTACGACGCTTTATCAACATCTTATGTTATTTAGCGTCTGAATGAGATGAAGGTGATAATGCCGGTGAAATGAGTCCGGGGTCCAACACCGAAAGTTACCCAGCATTTGCTCATATTTGGTTGAGGGAAAATCCCGGAAAAACCTCAACAGGTAACTTGCCCCGACCGGGAATCGAGCCCGGGCCACCTGGTTTGCCGGCCAGACGCGCTAGTTCACACCTGTGAAGTAACGGTAACTATTAAACTTCATCGTAGTTTAAGTCATATAATGTTATGGGCTTTCATTTCTACAAATGAATATATAAATAAGTTCTAAGTAATAGAGTAATTAAATAAGTAAATAAGTAATAGGTAAGTAAATAAATAAGTAAATAATGAATAAATAAATAAATAAATAATAAATCAGTAAATAAATAAAGAAGTAAATAATGAATAAATACATATACAAAATCATTAAATGCCTATCGAGCAGTGGTGAAAATTTCTAACATCAGAAACCGCTCTGTTTTTAGACTTTCCTAATAACGTATTCTAGCGCGAAGTTAAAAAGTAAAGGTGGTAGTGCATCCCCTTGCTTTAGCCCGCAGTGAATTGGGAAAGCGTCAGATAGAAACTGGCCTATACGGACTCAGCTGTACGTTCACCGAGACCCATTATAATTAATCGAACTAGTTTCTCGGAAATACCAAATTCAGTAAGAATTATTGTATGAAACTCCTCTCTTAAACGAGTCATATGCCTCTTTGAAATCTATGAATAACTGATGTACTGTACCAAACTCCCATTTTTTCTTCCAATATCTGTCGAATACACAAAATGTGATCAATAGTCGATCTATTACGGCTGAAACCTCACTGATGATTCCCAATAATTTCATTTACATACTGAGTTAATATTCTTAAAAGAATATTTGACAAAATTTTGTACGACGTCAACAAAAGTGATATTCCTCAAAAGTTACTACAGTTAGCCTTTTTTCTCTTCTTAAATATAGATACAATTATGGACTTTTTCCAATGTTCTGGTACAATTTTCTTTTCCAAATAGCAAATACAAGCTTATAATTTTCGCTAGATAATGCGCTTCTACGCTCTTGTATTAATTCTTCCGGCATTTGACCGATATCTGGAGACTTGTACTTTTTCAGCTTTTCTATCGCAATGTCTACTTCAGAAAGTGTGAGTTCGTGTATAAATGACTCAGCAGTTTGTATTTGAATTTCGTCCCGATCATTTCTATTTAGCGTATGTACATTTACTAGCTGCCCATAATAATTGTTCCGTCTGTTCAAGATTGAATGAGAGTCTGCAAGCAAGTAACCATTCTGATCCTTGATCATGTATACCCTTATCTAATATCGCTGATATCATTTTTGAAATTCTTTTTTACCATAATATAAAGGTTACGAGACATAAAGTCCAGGATTATAATGTCCATACGTCAAAATGTCCATGGAATAATGTCCACGTTGAAAATGTCCATGTTAAATCGTCCAGAGTCAAAATGTCCATAGTTCTATAATGTCCACTTCACTCTGATGTCCGGAGTCATAATGTCCATAGCTCTATAATGTACACTATATCCATTGTTAATGGTAGTTATAGTAACCTATGTAAAAATTTTCAAATGCAGAACTAATCAGAACTGAATTTTTTAAAGACGGAACGAAATCCTCAGTTAGTGCCATCACAGAAGGATAAGCCACTTCTTTCTTTTCGTGGATACCTGTACCAACATCATGACTTTAAATAAGATAAGACAAAAATATATTGGCGATACAGGAACATGAACCTCCCAAGCCTGAAAGGCATGCAGCACACAAACAACGCGTTAGACGACAGGCACAATCTTCTTCAACGCGTGATGGCTGTACATCCATCCACTTGGCGATTTATACAGTGCCTAAGGTGCGAAGAAAATGGAATTTGGACACGAATATTGCAAGCAAGAGTGAGGCATACACAAATTAAAGAGCCGGGAATGAAACGTATTTGACGAATCAAAGACAAATTCTCCAGAGTGTGAGAAACTACAAGTACAAAGAAAAGAGCGAAATTCTCTTGAATCTTAAAAGTATTAGTTACCATCTTAAAAGTGGGGCTCCGGTTCCCGATGATTAATAACTTATTTCTTCGAGTTACGGAATAAAATGTATTGTGTTCTATTCAAGCAGAATTTTCTTTTGAACTTGGACATTATGGACGTTTGACACATGGTCATTTTGACCTAACGGACGTTTTATCATATGGGCTTTCTGTCGTATGGACATTAATACATGGACATTTTCACCGTATGGACATTTTGACAATATGGACATTTTGACCTTATGGACGTTTTATCATATGGACATTCTGTAGTATGGACTATATATGGTGGAAGCAATATAAATCTCTATTATTATTATTATTATTATTATTATTATTATTATTATTATTATTATTATTATTATTATTATTTACTTACTTACAAATGGCTTTTAAAGAACCCGAAGGTTCATTGCCGCCCTGACATAAGCCCGACATCGGTCCCTATCCTGTGCAAGATTAATCCAGTCTCTTATCATCATATCCCACTTCCCTCAAATCCATTTTAATATTATCCTCCCATCTACGTCTCGGCCTCCCTAAAGGTCTTTTTCCCTCTGGTCTCCCAACTAACACTCTATATGCATTTCTGGATTCGCCCATACGTGCTATATGCCCTGCCCATCTCAAACGTCTGGATTTAATGTTCCTAATTATGTCAGGTGAAGAATACAATGCGTGCAGTTCTGCGTTGTGTAACTTTCTCCATTCTCCTGTAACTTCATTCCTCTTAGCCCAAATATTTTCCTAAGAACCTTATTCTCAAACATCATTAATCTCTATTCCTCTCTCAGAGTGAGAGTCCAAGTTTCACAACCATAAAGAACAACCGGTAATATAACTGTTTTATAAATTCTAACTTTCAGATTTTTGGACAGCAGACTGGATGATAAAAGCTTCTCAACCGAATAATAACAGGCATTTCCCATATTTATTCTGCGTTTAATTTCCTCCCGAGTGCCATTTATATTTGATACTGTTGCTCCAAGATATTTGAATTTTTCCACCTCTTCGAAGGATAAATCTCCAATTTTTATATTTCCATTTCGATTATTATTATTATTATTATTATTATTATTATTATTAGTGACAATCACAATTTATTTCATGTGCCGTCTGTGCTTATCCTTTATTATTATTATTATTATTATTATTATTATTATTATTATTATTATTATTATCATTATTATTATTATTATTATTATTACTATTATTATTATAAATGGGATAGTGATAATGTGGTAAGTGGTTACTTCTGTTGCTGTAACTGATAGTGACTGAACTTGATGACGGCCCACCAGTATCCGTGGCGTGGGTACAGCCCAGGCGCATGAACAATAGTGAGTTTAACAGAGCTCGCAAACAAATGGACATGGCAGGTGTGTGGGAGCATTGGCAGCCTTGAAGTGTGCGATGTTGTCGGCGCCTGCCCGCTCAGTAGTTGTTGGCGTGGGCACCACGCCCCAGTTTCCGCGCTCTTGACCCAGACCGTCCGTGTCTGTGTAACCGTTCTTCGGGAAGTACAAATGAGTCTTGATGCTTCTCCACACACTGTGTAGTACGACGGAGGAAAGAGAAATTCTATTGCAGATGATCACAACATTTCTAGAGATATTTTTTCCAATAGAGTAGAACCCCGATTATCCGTCAACCTATTAACCGATCGGCAGATTATCCGACTGTCTTTATCTAGCTCTTTTCTTTCTTTGCTGCGGAAAAAATGTAGTACTATACCTTATATTATTACTTATTTTTTCTAGAGTGCATGAGCTTTTCCATCTCAAATCGACCGAAATATAGAGAAAGTTCACCTTACAATTTCTAAATACAATGAAACTTTTTTTTGTACGTAGAGAACTGTGATACAATGCTTTGTACAAAGTTTGAGGCATCAGAACTTCATAGTGTTTAAATTAAAAATATTTAAATTTATCGTATTTTCATAAAATTAGCAACTTTAAACTGTTGTAGCTCCGAAACCCTTTCACCCAAAATCAAAATCATGGTTTATTTTGATGCTGAGAAATTAAAGTTTATATTGACATATAAACAGATTTTCTTAATTTTTATGGAAATGGAGAAATTTAGATTTTTCCTCATTAAGACACCTTTGGCTAGGAAAAAATATTTTAAAAATATATAGTTAGATTGCGCTTTGAAAGTACAAATAAACACATACTTTTTACTGATGGTATGTTGATAAGAAAGTATTGAAAATATCAAATAAAGAAAATAAATAGTACGCACGTGAACTAACCAGCTGACTGTGAGACGGGAGGTAGCCGAAACAAGCAAGGCCAGGAGACAAACACGTGATGTGTCGCCTAGCAGTCATGGCTGTGCTAGCTTTATCACAGGTTTTCATAAACACAGGAGTAAAATGACGCCCAATGCTCGCTTATCTTCAGCTCTCGGCCAGTGCGTGTGGTACTGCGCCGTTCAAGTCTAGGCGACTGAAAAAAATCTATTTAATACCCTCGACATTTATTGCCGTACCACTAAGGAAACAATGCCGAATCCCTCTTAATCATGCATGGTTTTTTCTCAATATTTTTTTACATTTTTACAAATTGCCAAAAAGCCTAAAAGCAAGTAAAATCAGATTATCTGTCTCTCTGTGTACAATAAAAATAAGGATTACTTCATTACATAACCTACCAAATGTCAGCTTCAAAATAAGCTCTCGTTCAATGTTCTGCAGTAAATGGTTCCAGAGTTCTGAGCGCTGAAAGAGGCTTGTTTTTATAAAATACGCTAAATTTGTCGCTCAATAATACGAAAACCGTTTGACTTTCGATAGTATATTTTTGAAAATGCACTCCCCTCAGCACCTTGTATAAGTAGGGAAAAAATTAGAGTATAAAAAATGCGAGGTTTTTTACTGATCGATTTCATACGGAATAGCCCGTATAGGCGACTGCGATCACTGATAACATGATAATATGTAGATACTAGGAAGAATTGATGTTTCTACTGATATCAGTGATGATTTGTTTAATCGTTTTCAGTTTTTTTATAATTGTAAAGCCATTTGTAAGTAAGCAAGTAAGTTGTTTTTTTCCTTCTGCATTATTTTCTCTTTTTCATTATATCTGTTTACCTTTTTTTTTAAATAATTTTATGGTAACCTTTGTCCACTTGGAGGAAGCTGAATAAGTAAAGTTTATTCAAAATAAAGTACAAGCCTTTACCTTTACATAATACTACTGCTGGCAATAAGAACGGTTACTTGGTGTTTTTCCCAACTTGTAAAATAGTCACTATTGCTTTCAAAGAAATGATCCCAAGAACTTTCGCACAATTTATAGCAAATTCGTGCAATATTTAGTCCTTATCCTACTGTTCGAGTGCCTGTACTTTATATTTTCTATGCAAAATATCGTCCACGGGTTTCAAAAGTATTTTGCTAAGTATCGAAATAAAATCCAAATAATCGAGAGCTTTAGGTAAAGAGAAACCGCGGCTCATTTCGCATCAGAATACGAGATTGACGTTACAACTGTGCGCGATTTAATGAAAAACAAGGATAAAGTGTAGAGAGTACCTATGTAAATCTACAACAGGAGCCCTCTACTATTCTTATCTTTCGGCGAAAAAACATCACAAGGAATTTCCTTGGCCCTTATAAACCCATCATTGACAACCAGACTTAAATTAGTGAACTTCTGGTCCACTATCTAGCATGTTGAACACAGCATAACGGAGTGAATTACAAAACTGTAATATGCACTTGATTTATGAAAATACTTTATGGTACGGATTATCCGATTTCCCGATTAACCGTCCAGTCTACCCCCTTCATTACCACGGATAATAGAGGTTCTACTGAACTGTCATCGTGAACTGAGTTTCATCAGCTTCAACTCCTCTTTTTCTCCTCTTGGCTTGGCTTCGTAGAGGCATGCTTGAATCCAATGCCGAAAGGTGGCCCATCTTGTCTCTGTCCCTGATAGTCACGTCCCATTCGCAGACCGGTGATAAGTAGGGCTAAGAATTGTATGCTGTTACACTGCGCTTTGTACGCCTCTGGCTTTAGGTACGGGTCCGTAATTGCGGTGGGGGGGGGGGATTTCAGCGTGTTTCGTTCAGCAGTGAACTTTACTTGATCGGTTACATTACGACCGAATACTAACATATTAATATTCGACGTCTTGTAAAGAAGAATAATAGCAAGATTCCGATGACGAAATTTGTGACAAATTCAAATGAGAAAATTTGTAATAATAATACAGACTTTGAGGTAAATAATGCTTGTGTCAAATATGTCAAATATGTCCCCCCCCCCCCATTGTTTCTGCAGAAATGGAACGAAGTTTCTCTAGATATGAGGGTATGGTTTTCTAGCAACAGGCAATCATTCTCCTTTGAAAATTTGAAAATGTGGTTTGTTATTCACTGCAAAAACATATGAAATGAAAAATTACTCGTATGTAAAACAAAAGCGTAATACACTATCATATTAACATAGTCAAATAATAAGGCTGATATGACTTGTCAATGTTATATTAGGTGTATTTTCTACAGACAGAAAATAATATGGCCCACACCTGTGGAGTAACGGTCAGCGCGTCTGGCCGCGAAACCAGGTGGCCCGGGTTCGAATCTCGATCGGGGCAAGTTACCTGGTTGAGGTTTTTTCCGGGGTTTTCCCTCAACCCAATGCGAGCAAATGCTGGGTAACTTTCGGTGCTGGACCCCGGACTCTTTTCACCGGCGCTATCACCTTCATTTCATTCAGACGCTAAATAACCTAGATGTTGATACAGCGTTGTAAAATAACCCAATAAAAAAATAATATGTTAGTCAATGATATTGTGACAAAATAGGAAAAAAATGTAGCAAATAAGATGAAAAAAGTACTGGATAAACATTATGGATATTTAGCTCTATGTAAAATTTGTGACAATTTCAAATGAGGAAATTTATTAATAATGATATAGATTTTGAGATAGATAATGCTAGTATAAATTATTTCAAATATGTCCTCATTGTTTCTGCAGAAGTGGAACGAAGTTTCTCTAGATGTAAGGCTGTTTTTTCTAGCAACATGTAATCATTCTCCTTTGAAAATTTGAAAATGTGGTTTGTTATTCACTGCAACAATACACGAAATGAAAAATTATGTAAAACAAAAACGTAATACACCGTATTAACATAGTGAAATAATAGGCTGATATTTGTCAATGTCATATTAGATGTATTTTCTACAGACAGAAAATAAAATGTCTTTAAAATAGTGCAATTTTTCTTTGACAAAGAAAATGTCTTTAAATTTTTCTTTATCAGATAGTTGTATTTCGAAGTCAAAGGAGTGGCTTTCAACCACCTAAATGCTGAGGACTAACTTACCGTGATGATAAGCATGAGTTCAAACGAACGAAAGACACTGCGTTAACTCACACCAACTCTGAGACGTACTCAAAGTTAGAGGCACACGAAGCGCACTGGTAGTGTAACGGCATATGTTTCTCAGGCCTATTAACAAGCCTCAGACGCCTGAAGCCCCTAGCCCCAACGGAAACTGACTATGAAATTCGATATGTATGTCAGTAATGATATGTGAAGTCAATATTATGCATTCTGATGTAATTTGTGCATAATTTACCAATGGCGTTTTCTCAAAGTACAAGCCAACCAACATAAACACAGGTTAACCAACTTCAAAATTTGTAAAACAGAATGTTTAAGAATTCACTTCACGTGGTAATCTGATGACATATTCACGTAACATACGTATATTAAATGTAATTATACTGAATTTCGGGGTTAGTTAGAAACGATGGATGACTTCCTACAAAATATACGATCAAATAGCTTCATGATGGCAACAGAGTGCTGTGATCGGAAATGATTGTAGTGAATACCTGAGAAAGTGACCTCAGTGTCTAAGGTTTAGAATAGTTGTTTCCCCTTTTTTACATTAAATGTCACTGGTCCTATGTTGTAGGACAATATATTTGACGTTTATTCTGAGCTGGAACATTTCAAGTGAAATATCGTTTTAGTGTGACAGACATTTATGAAGACGAATGGAAAATGGATAGACTACGAGAGACAATTCTAAGGAGCATTCACAAATTTTGAAAAGTATTCCAGTTTTTGTATAGAAACTTTTAAAAGGCTTTGAAAGTAACTTAATGGTAATTCAAGCTGCCTCACAGCTCACAGATGGGCTGGGCTAGTCATAACTTACCGGGATTTGTATGCCCTAATTGTTGTTTACAATTATTATGTTTTGAAGGGAACATGTCCCATGTCACATAACTCAACGCGTGAGAGACGCCTGTACTACAGGTGTCCTCTCTGAATGACTGTTGTTCCCTATATAAGTTTTGACTCGCCCGGGCCCATCGCTCACTTGCGTACTGTTATTTCCTCGCTTACTTGCGAACTCTGTATTTTATCGCTCACTTTGCGAACTGTTATTTCCTCACTTACTTGCGAACTCTGTATTTTATCGCTCACTTGCGGACTGTTATTTCCTCGCTTACTTGCGAACTCTGTATTTTATCGCTCACTTTGCGAACTGTTATTTCCTCACTTACTTGCGAACTCTGTATTTTATCGCTCACTTGCGAACTGTTATTTCCTCGCTTACTTGCGAACTCTGTATTTTATCGCTCACTTTGCGAACTGTTATTTCCTCACTTACTTGCGAACTCTGTATTTTATCGCTCACTTGCGGACTGTTATTTCCTCGCTTACTTGCGAACTCTGTATTTTATCGCTCACTTGCGAACTGTTATTTCCTCGCTTACTTGCGAACTCTGTATTTTATCGCTCACTTGCGAACTGTTATTTCCTCGCTTACTTGCGAACTCTGTATTTTATCGCTCACTTGCGAACTGTTATTTCCTCACTTACTTGCGAACTCTGTATTTTATCGCTCACTTTGCGAACTGTTATTTCCTCACTTACTTGCGAACTCTGTATTTTATCGCTCACTTGCGGACTGTTATTTCCTCGCTTACTTGCGAACTCTGTATTTTATCGCTCACTTGCGAACTGTTATTTCCTCGCTTACTTGCGAACTCTGTATTTTATCGCTCACTTGCGAACTGTTATTTCCTCGCTTACTTGCGAACTCTGTATTTTATCGCTCACTTGCGAACTGTTATTTCCTCACTTACTTGCGAACTCTGTATTTTATCGCTCACTTTGCGAACTGTTATTTCCTCACTTACTTGCGAACTCTGTATTTTATCGCTCACTTGCGGACTGTTATTTCCTCGCTTACTTGCGAACTCTGTATTTTATCGCTCACTTGCGAACTGTTATTTCCTCGCTTACTTGCGAACTCTGTATTTTATCGCTCACTTGCTTACTTGCGAACTGTTATTTCCTCGCTTACTTGCGAACTCTGTATTTTATCGCTCACTTGCGAACTGTTATTTCCTCGCTTACTTGCGAACTCTGTATTTTATCGCTCACTTGCGAACTGTTATTTCCTCGCTTACTTGCGAACTCTGTATTTTATCGCTCACTTGCGTACTGTTATTTCCTCGCTTACTTGCGAACTCTGTATTTTATCGCTCACTTGCGAACTGTTATTTCCTCGCTTACTTGCGAACTCTGTATTTTATCGCTCACTTGCGAACTGTTATTTCCTCGCTTACTTGCGAACTCTGTATTTTATCGCTCACTTGCGAACTGTTATTTCCTCGCTTACTTGCGAACTCTGTATTTTATCGCTCACTTGCGAACTGTTATTTCCTCGCTTACTTGCGAACTCTGTATTTTATCGCTCACTTGCGAACTGTTATTTCCTCGCTTACTTGCGAACTCTGTATTTTATCGCTCACTTGCGAACTGTTATTTCCTCGCTTACTTGCGAACTCTGTATTTTATCGCTCACTTGCGAACTGTTATTTCCTCGCTTACTTGCGAACTCTGTATTTTATCGCTCACTTGCGAACTGTTATTTCCTCGCTTACTTGCGAACTCTGTATTTTATCGCTCACTTGCGTACTGTTATTTCCTCGCTTACTTGCGAACTCTGTATTTTATCGCTCACTTGCGAACTGTTATTTCCTCGCTTACTTGCGAACTCTGTATTTTATCGCTCACTTGCGAACTGTTATTTCCTCGCTTACTTGCGAACTCTGTATTTTATCGCTCACTTGCGAACTGTTATTTCCTCGCTTACTTGCGAACTCTGTATTTTATCGCTCACTTGCGTACTGTTATTTCCTCGCTTACTTGCGAACTCTGTATTTTATCGCTCACTTGCGAACTGTTATTTCCTCGCTTACTTGCGTATTTTAACTCTGTATTTTATCGCTCACTTGCGAACTGTTATTTCCTCGCTTACTTGCGAACTCTGTATTTTATCGCTCACTTGCGAACTGAACTGAACTCTTATTTTATTCCTCACTTACTTGCGAACTCTGTATTTTATCGCTCACTTTGCGAACTGTTATTTCCTCACTTGCGAACTTGTATTTTATCGAACTTGCGAACTGTTATTTTTTACTTCGAACTCTGTATTTTATCACTTGCGGACTGTTATTTCCTCGCTTACTTGCGAACTCTGTATTTTATCGCTCACTTGCGAACTGTTATTTCCTCGCTTACTTGCGAACTCTGTATTTTATCGCTCACTTGCGAACTGTTATTTCCTCGCTTACTTGCGAACTCTGTATTTTATCGCTCACTTGCGAACTGTTATTTCCTCACTTACTTGCGAACTCTGTATTTTATCGCTCACTTGCGAACTGTTATTTCCTCGCTTACTTGCGAACTCTGTATTTTATCGCTCACTTGCGTACTGTTATTTCCTCGCTTACTTGCGAACTCTGTATTTTATCGCTCACTTGCGAACTGTTATTTCCTCGCTTACTTGCGAACTCTGTATTTTATCGCTCACTTGCGAACTGTTATTTCCTCGCTTACTTGCGAACTCTGTATTTTATCGCTCACTTGCGTACTGTTATTTTGCTTACTTGCGAACTGTATTTTATCGCTCACTTACTGTTATTTCCTCGCTTACTTGCGAACTCTGTATTTTATCGCTCACTTGCGAACTGTTATTTCCTCGCTTACTTGAACTCTGATTTTATCGCTCTGTATTTTATCGCTCACTTGCGAACTGTTTTATCGCTCACTTCGCTGTTATTTACTTGCGAACTCTGTATTTTATCGCTCACTTGCGAACTGTTATTTCCTCGCTTACTTGCGAACTCTGTATTTTATCGCTCACTTGCGAACTGTTATTTCCTCGCTTACTTGCGAACTCTGTATTTTATCGCTCACTTGCGTACTGTTATTTCCTCGCTTACTTGCGAACTCTGTATTTTATCGCTCACTTGCGTACTGTTATTTCCTCGCTTACTTGCGAACTCTGTATTTTATCGCTCACTTGCGAACTGTTATTTCCTCGCTTACTTGCGAACTCTGTATTTTATCGCTCACTTGCGTACTGTTATTTCCTCGCTTACTTGCGAACTCTGTATTTTATCGCTCACTTGCGTACTTGAACTTATTTCCTCGCTGTTACTTGCGAACTCTGTATTTTATCGCTCACTTGCGTACTGTTATTTCCTCGCTTACTTGCGAACTCTGTATTTTATCGCTCACTTGCGTACTGTTATTTCCTCGCTTACTTGCGAACTCTGTATTTTATCGCTCACTTGCGTACTGCTTACTTGCGAACTCTTATTTCCTCGCTTACTTGCGAACTCTGTATTTTATCGCTCACTTGCGTACTGTTATTTCCTCGCTTACTTGCGAACTCTGTATTTTATCGCTCACTTGCGTACTGTTATTTCCTCGCTTACTTGCGAACTCTGTATTTTATCGCTCACTTGCGTACTGTTATTTCCTCGCTTACTTGCGAACTCTGTATTTTATCGCTCACTTGCGTACTGTTATTTCCTCGCTTACTTGCGAACTCTGTATTTTATCGCTCACTTGCGTATTCTGTTTTCCTGACGCGCAATCTGCGCTAGTCGACGCTAACTTTGTATCTTTAACATTTTGTAACTTTGTATCTGTTCTCATTTATCGACTTAAATTCTGTGACTAAGCTTCGGCTATCATTTCGACCTGATATACTTAGAATCGTTAATAAACGTGAGCTAGCACAGTAATCCTTCTATTTATTTCTTCAACTCAACTTATCTTCCAACATCTGGGGTCGTCGCCGGTACTTCAAGAATTACGTACAACCTACGTCTTCGAAGGGATTCCGTCGATCCTGGGACTGCAGCCTGGGACACGACATGATCACAATTAAATATATTGTGCCACCCCTCTGGATTGTTCTGGTCGCGTCTAGCGCATCTAGCGAGAAGGAAGGCGCGGGAAACCGGAAACACGAACCTCTGACGCTAGCCGCGGTACGGAGCAAGGGGGAGGAGAACTACGGTGAGGGTGCGGAGCGGAGAAAGTAAGGAAGCATCTCGAAACAGATTTCTCTCGGAGATTCTGAAAGGCACGCGAATCGAAGACTCCAGAACCTGTGGTTTAATAAATAACAACGTGAGTGCCGACAGAAGTCAGTCAGCCTTCAGTCAGTCTACAAGTGAATCTTCGAGCGAGCAAGGAAGCCAGCCTTCGAGAGCATCTGGAAGACCGGGGTTCGACGTGCAGAGAACCGCAATTGGGAAGACCTGAGTTCGACGTGTCGTGGACCGTAGCCGGAAGACCGGGGTTCGACGTGCAGTGAACTTGAAAATTGCGCTAGAAGAACTAGCCAAGGCGAACGAACTTTGAACAGAGAACTGACAGTTTTGTTCTGCACATAGTCCAATGTGAACATTAATGGAAATTAGGAGTACATTGTTGTTCTTCTCAATAATACACGTCGTGTATTGTCAATGTCGTCGTGTGACGTGCAATAACGACAACTGTGTTGCTGTGTTGAGTGGAATAACCATTGCTGTAGGGTGAATTATTAGAAATAAAAGTCACATTGTTATCGGGTGCGAGGAGGTAAAAGTAGAATAAAAAGTTACAATATTTATTTTAACCATTTTTCCGTTCTCGTTGTCGTTTCCGTTTCAGATTTATCGTGGACCAAATCTTATCATTGTGAAACCAACACTGACAGATGGACCATCATGCCTCAGACCCTCATAGAGCCAGGTCCCATCTGTAGACGAATACTTGCATTTGATGTGTTTTATTTGTGTAGAAAATTATTTGTGGAAAGGGTCCAAAGTTTAATTTTCATTTATCTAGAAACACATTTTTATGACTTATCTCCCTTTACCTAAACACCATCTATTGTCAAAATTTAAATGTATAATATGTAACACGTGTTGAGTAGGATAATGATCCCATAATAGATTTCACAGCCCTTTATATTTTCTTTCTTGAAGACTGATGTAGGCTTAATACTGTCTCATTCCTCCAGTCATCTGGAATATAACCACTTTTGCAGCAAGTATTACGCTTAATTAAGTTTAATATTCAAATAAAAAGGGGAAATTATACTAATTTTATAATCGACATTTATTTTCTCACTTTCTGGTAGAAGCGCCTCTGATACAGATATTGAAAAACAATTTTTGTTACAGCTGTGTAAAACTATACAGAGCATTATTCTGTTAAAAATTCGATTTTGAAAAATTGTAACATAGGCCGTTATTCGGCCCAAAGTTTCAAATGCAAAAAACAAAGAATCTATATTTAGGAATATGACTTTCTCGAATGATTTCTGGTCTATTTTTATTTAGTTCTTATGACGTTATTTAGTTCTTATGACATAAATTAAAATAGATTAAAATTGTAAGTTTCTTGTTTATGTTAGTTAATTAGTTAGGATACATAATACTTAATCACTCATTTAAAGTTTGTGTGACTGCAACCTGTGTATATTTTTGTGTGGCTTTACTTTGTTTATAGTGTCTCTCTCTCTCTTTATTTCTTGTGTAGCTTTACTTTGTATATAGTGTATTTTTTCCTCTGTTTATTTCTATTATTCTATTTATATTCCTGGTGTTGTGGAAGAGAAGACCTGATGGCCTTAACTACACCTGAATAAATAAATAAATAAATAAATAAATAAATAAATAAATAAATAAATAAATAAATAAATAAATAAATAAATAAATGAATAAATAAATAATTTTACCCAAAAATAACCCTACTTTTTTAGAGTCTCATATTGTTTAATTTTTGTTTCCAATGAATGAACATGAAGGAAATACCGGTTCCTTTGATGAGAACTGATGAACGTGTGGTTAGATTTGCTATAAGTTTCTTACTTGTTTATACCAACGTTGGATTTGAGGTCTTGATTAAAATTATTCTTGACATCGTTCTACTCTAGTGATTCCTGCTACCAATCGTGCGGCATTTATTAAAGGATTTTCGTGGAAGTTATATATATGACGAAAGTTCGCTAATTTAACAAGTTAAGCATGCCTATCGGCATATGATTTGTTACTGAATGGTTCAGCGGTTTCGTAATATTCGAACCGAAAACTGGTATTACTGGTTTCAAACAAAGACATTAATTCCGAGGTGGAAAGTTGATACGGTATTCCGGACAACGTTCATGTTCAGAAAAATCGCATGTCGTTTTGAATGTATCTACTGGGTGTTCTTTTCAAAGTGTGTAATGACGTCACTGTTGTGAGTCAACGATTTGAAGCGAGTTTCAGCTTTTATATCAGAGAAGTTGCCTATTAATCAAGGCGTTCAATCTGAACTTGAGAAAGTGTACGGTATAACTTGAACGTCGTAGCAACAGATGACGGTCTGTAAAGTCTGTGTGCTACCATAACCTCTTCGGAATTGTGTTTTGCGCGGCCAAGTCGTACGCAGAGTATTTGTTATCATCGGTTGCGTACGGCAACATTCCACAATACAAATCAAATGCTCCGTGTCCATGTTGACCGTAGAACTAAGTGTAGGAAGATTGAATTCTCTAGGCTCAACGACTAGCCACATGACGGCATACAGCGAGCCATGACACACTTTTAACTGAACACGCAGTAGTACAAAACAAAATCAAGAATCTGTTTAAATTAATGTCTAATATTTTTCATTCTTTCCATTTTCATTTAAAATGAGACAGCTACTACTTTTTAATCTCTCCTGTATATTTTTGGATCGTATGAAATTCCTTCTTCCTAGTATGTGATCTCTCCTTCCAAGTTAATTTATTATACTTTTTTGTACTACTATTTCAATATTAAGTAGAATGTTCTACATCGCAGTCGAAATTCTCTCCAACTATACACTGATGCCTTTAGCAACATAGCATACAGAACAGAAAATACACTACAAAGATATCTCAACACACAAACAACACAAACAAATAAATACAACCACACAGGCGTATACAAACTCACATGCAATAGTTGCGACAGTTTCTACATGGGACAGACAGGCAGATCATTCCAAACTCGATACAAAGAACACATTAAAGCAACAACCAGAGGACACAATACATCTACATATACCGAACACATAACTAATGCTAACCACACATACAATAACATAAATACAGACATGGAAATCCTACACATACAACCCAAAAACCAAAAACTCAACACACTAGAACAATATGAAATATACAGACACACTAAAACACACCCTAATAAAATTCTCAATACAGATCAATTTCAGAACACACACACTATTTCACACAACTCTTCATCACACGAACGCACGCACACAACAGGCAGCGAAGTTGAGATAGCACCGAAATCTAGTAGGCTCTGAGGATGATGTCAAGTAACACCGAAACAGCTGTAAGCCACACATGCTTACATAATTGACACGAGTAAGATCGCCATTTAATCAATTATTTAAAAAATAATAAATGAATGAGCAACAGTAATTTATTCCAAAATAATGAAATGAAGTAGAGAAAAGTTAAGCTAAGCTTCTGGTGTTAGATTATTTAGTTTCCTTGACTGGATAAATTTGCAATAAGGTATATTGAAATGGCGAGTATGGACGAGGGAGGCTTTGGTAATTCGTTTGAAGACGAATTAATCAAGGTCATGGGTGTTATTTTACACCACCATGTTTACAAAATGTTACATATTGTCAATGCAAGGCAGGCGAACGCCTTATAAAACGATGAATTTGCCATATAACGTGCAAATTTCCACCACCCCATGGTTCAGCAGTAAATTGCCGAGCTTAAAACTTGTAACGTAATGTTTGTGTCGCGGAAATTTGAGAGTTAAAAAGAGCATGGTTTGTGTTACAACGTTGAAAACTACTTCAACTGGGAACCTTTTCTGCTATTTCGGAACTCGCCTTATGCTACGGCCACTTTCTTCTCCCGAAACTTGCGGCTCTATATATTGACTACATTTATGCTGTGACTAATCCGCCACTGCAGAGAAGAATCCTTCTGTTTAAAGTAATTGAATCGCTTATTTCAGAAATTAGCCAAGCGACTGGTTTCTGAAATAAAGTTATTAATTCCTTAGAACTGGGTTTTCAAGTAGTTAATGTTGGTAGTAGTTATGAACAAATGATAAACTACAACATGAACGCTCGATTTGTGCTAATTATGTGGGGAATATCATTCCAGT